>CAUOQF010000088.1:0-15045 GCA_963457715.1 Argyresthia albistria
GTCTCTAGCTCGAAGCAATATTTCTTTCCCGCTGTTTCTTTCTAATTTCGTGGTACATATGTTCTAGCATCCTTCTCGTTTGGGAGCACTAACACAGCCACCACTAGCACCGCCGGTTTCAGCGGGTTCGGCACAGCAACAAGTGCATCGACAGCGGCACCTGCATTCGGTGGTTTTGGCACAGCGGCAGCGACCAGCACAGGTACAAAGTTTAGTCTTACCCGTATAATGAGGTCGTTTCCTCCACCCGATTTACCCTCGACTCAACCAAATTCAAGAGGTTGGGTCAGAGTGTTGATAAAGGGGCGGAAGCCCCTACTTGCGGCATTTTGGGCTGCCCGTGTATGATGAGTGATGACCGTCGACTCGACAAGAAGAAGAAGAAGAGATTGTTGGCAAACATTTCTTTCACATTGAATCTTTGAGGATGCCTTGACTTAAACCAAGTCAGGAGCTGTCAGGCTAAGCATAGGCTATGCTGCATATAGGGTGTAACAATGCATGTAAGGTCTTGGCCCATTGGTTATTTCTACCCAAGGGTCTGAACTCAATTGAAGGCCCAAACCAAACATGTAAAATTGTAAACAGAGAGCTTTTGTGTTCTATGATAAATGTTTGTAAGTGGCCAGAGGCAAATGATGAAAGCACCAAACTGAAAAACTGATATGAAGATTTGCATGTTATGTCTAAGAAACTATACTTTCTTAATTCTTTCAGCTAATATTTGCTAGCAGAATTGAAAATATGGATGTTAAAATTAAGACAAATTATAATTTCTTCTTCCACAAATAATACTTAAATTCTAAGACAAAATAGCAAGTTAATATTCCATGCCCATTGTAGGTTAAAATAACTGTACAATCTCTAAAATTTTGTTGTTTTTTTTTGTTTTTCAAAGTTCTTTGATTGATAAATCAATTATAAAATGATAACACAAGACATTATCTATTATCTCTATAATTAATAATATCTTTTCTTACCTCAGCACCGTTCGGAACTCTGGGATCTGCGCCAGCCAGTTCAGCACCTTCTTTATTTGGAGCAGGAACTTTTGGAAACACTGCAGCCAAACCGACAGGTTCACTTCTCTTTCTTTCTTGTTTTATGTACTCTTTGCACTGTCCATTTTAAGTTTCCCAGAACTTGAAACATTTATCTCTCATGGCATGAAGAGTGTGGTGCGGGTTTTGTTGCGGGTGTGTGGAGGACAGTGACATATACAAGGTGTAAATGAATTAACGCAAAATGAGGAACTACTTTGCTATGGACATCATTCTGTCGGAGCAACTTTCATTATGAAACTGATTTGATCAGAGCAACATAGTTTCTCATTTTGTGTTAATTAATTTGCACCATGTAGAGCGCATAGCTCTGTCCCTCACTTTCCCGCGACAAAAGCCGCGCCGCACTCTTCATGCTACAAGTGCAGTAGTTTTGAGTTAAGACAAAGCTTATGCCATTGAAAATAAATTATAATAGTTATTATCAACTTTACAGGGTTTGGGGCTGGCTTTGGAACCGGAACAAGTGCATTTGGTACCACTAACTTTGCATCTGGTGCTGGTACTTTTGGCACTAACACTCTCGGAGCCAACACATTTGGCACTTCCAATTTTGGGACAAGTTCTACATTTGGCTCCACTTTTGGTAAGCCAGCTGTGAGTGGGTTTGGAGGCTTTGGCACAGGCCTTGGAACAACCAACACATTCGGACAGCAACCACAGGTACGTCTAAATATTATAAACTGCTACATTATCAGTATCAGATTAATACATGAGTGTATGGCTGATATTTACAGATTGTAGATACATCAGAGTTCAGAGTTCAAAATTTTTATTGACCATAAAATCATACATATTACTTAGTCAACGTCAATATAATATTAATATTTTTGTATACTACCGCCCGTTCGGAAGTTGTGGGCTTAGGGATGGAGCAAAGAAGGGCAAGAAACCTCCCCCGTACCTCTTTTAAAATATCAGAGCCTTAAAAATACAATGTTATGTATTTCTACTTAAGTCTAAGGAAATACACCGAGGAGAGACGTACTGACTCAGTCCATCGCCCCTCTTTGGATTTCTGTGCGCTGAGATGGTAAAGACCATGCAGTTTTGTCATCTAAATATTCTTTTACACTGTAATATGACTTCTTCAATAGGCCGTTTTTGACATAGTTTTTGAACCTCCTTTCTGGTAGGTCCGTTGCTTCATTAGGTATTTTATTATAAAAACTAACACATACTCCCATAAAAGAGTGAGCAACCTTACTGAGTCTGAACGCGGGCATAGCAATCTTATTTCTATTTCTAGTGCCAATACTATGATTATGACCTAAAGTCTTAAATAAACCTATGTTTTTTCTGGTATACATGATATTTTCATAAATGTATTGACAGGTAACAGTAAGTATATTGATATTTTTGAATTTGTCCCTTAGTGATTGCCTAGCATCTAGTTGATAGATAGCCCGAATGGCCCTTTTTTGTAAGACAAATATTGTGTTTATATCTGCCGCTCTCCCCCAAAGAAGTATTCCGTAAGACATAATACTATGGAAATAACTAAAGTAAACCAATCTGGCAGTTCCTACATCTGTGATGTGTCTGATTTGCCTGACCGCATAAGCAGCTGAGCTAAGTCTTCGTGAGAGACTAGTTACATGAGGACCCCATTGAAGTTTCGAGTCTATAGTGATTCCAAGGAAAATTGTTTCTTCAACGAGGTCTAGTCTTTCCGTTCCTATGCTTACACTCGTGTCCACCTGCCGCACATTCGGTAAACAGAATTTGATACATTTTGTCTTCTTCGAGTTTAATAAAAGGTTGTTTACATTAAACCAACTTAACACATGAGAGAGCGTACTATTTGCATCGTCTAGAATTTCTTGTTGTCTTTTCACCTTAAAGATAATGGATGTGTCATCAGCAAATAGTACAATCTGAGTCATTTTCTCCACCATATACGGCAGGTCATTCACGTAAACTAAGAAAAGGAACGGACCCAGAATAGAGCCTTGGGGGACACCAATATTCATATGCGTTCCGGTAGACTTATTTCTATTTATATCTACTTTTAGTACTCTGTCTCCAAGATATGATTCCATTAATTTTAAAGCATTGTCTTTAATACCATAGTGTTGCAGTTTGAGCAGAAGGGTTTGATGATCCACACAGTCAAAGGCCTTGGAAAGATCACAGAATACACCAACAGCATCCTGTGATCCCTCCCACGCACTATAGATGTGTTGTACTAGTGCTACTCCGGCGTCAGTTGTTGATCTGCCTTTAGTGAAACCAAATTGTTTTTTGTGGAGTAGCCCTGATGCGTTAAAGTGAGATTGTAGTTGATTTAGTATCACCTTTTCAAACACTTTGCTCAACACTGGCAAAACAGATACAGGTCTGAAGTTCGCAGGGTCTTCCTGGCTACCGGATTTGAAAAGTGGTATTAATCTGCTCATTTTCATGAGGTCAGGAAAAATACCTTCTGCTATACAACTATTGAACATGATTGCCATGTACGGAGCAATCACATCAATTACAGATTTAACTACTTTAACCGACATGCCCCATAGATCTTCAGTCTTTTTAACGTTTAGAAGTTTGAATGTTTTAAATATAGTTAGAGAGTCTATTGGTTTGAAGTTGAAGCCACTCTTGTGTTGGGGAACATTTTCAACCAAGTAATCTAAAGACTTTTCAGAAGAGGATGGTAGTGCTTCTGTTGTTATTATGGGTATAGTACTGAAGAACTTTTCAAATGCGTTAGCAACGTCCTCGTTAGATGAGAGTAATTTACCATTAACTTTTAAATTAAAACTAGATTCACTACACCTGACCTTGCCTGTCTCTTTTTTAATAATGTTCCATATAGTTTTAATTTTGTCACCCGAAACTGTAATTTGATTATTTAAATATAAGCATTTGGCTTTATGACATTCTTTCCTAAAATTATTAGAACAATTTTTGACAAGGGTGACAAATTCCGGACTGTGGTCATAAGATTTTTGTTCATACAATTCATATAGTTTGGACCTACTCTGTCTTAATTCCTCTGAAGCCCATTCAGAGAACTTTATTTTATTATTATTTCTCACTTCGGTCAGATTAAACACATTTTCGAATTCCGTAGATATAACTTGGAAGAAGTTGGAATATAGTGTGTTCGGATCTTCACAGTAAGGTGTTGAAGGCAGACTTGACACAAGTCTATTTCGAAATTTTTCCATCTTCTTCAAAGTCACTGGTCTACATAAAATTTTAACGGGTTTTTCCGCATTAATTTCCTCAAAAACTACCATCTGACCCGTGTGGTCTGAACTTAATGCGTTAACTATTTGTTTATCGTAGATACTACATTCACAGAAGACGTTATCTATACAGGTAGCGGAGGTAGCCGATATTCGTGTAGGCTCCAGAAAGACATTGCACATATTGAAAGACTTAAATACTGCTAAGGTCCTAGTGCGTATAGAGCGGTTTGCTTGGTCTAATAGATCTACGTTAAAGTCGCCACAAACTATGATGCGTTTGGACTTGTTTCTTGATGCCAGTTGAAGTACTTGTTCCATGACTGTCTCAAAGATTTCAAACTCTCCTTCGCCCCGCCTATACACACTAACAATTATATATTTTTCCATCTCAACACACGAGACTTCAGCATTCATCTCACTAGAGAGACTAACAACATCCTTTCGTTCTTTACACTTAAAACCATCTTTTACTAGTATTAAGGAACCACCTCGAGTTCTAGTCTGTCTATTGAAACAGCTGATTATTTTATAATTTGGTATACTGAACTGCATAGCACACTCTTGCAGCCAGTGTTCTGTCATACATAGTACGTCTATATTACTCTGTTCTAGAAACATTTCTAGTTCTAATTGTTTGCCAGAAAAGCCTTGCATATTTTGGTGCATCAATTTTAAGCCGTGCTTTCCTGTTGTCGGTTGCGGCAGTTTAAATTTGATACAAAAGTATCGTGTGTACATAGTGCCTTGTCAGTGGTGTCATGCATTTTATTAGTACGAGTACTAATCGTTACGGTGTCAACATTACATATTCTTACTTCTGTTATATTGCTTATAACAGATTCTAATATAAAAGAAGCTAATGATTTAGCAATTTCATAAATCATGTCAACATTAGAGTAATAAATGTCAAAGGTGTTATATACATTCGTGTCAAAGTAGCGTATTTTCGTACTTCGTAATGTCATGTTGTACATGTACATATTTAATTTATAGGTGGCTCTTTTTTGCCCTCTATTCATTGTATTCTTATATGGGAATGCACACAGTACCACCTTTGTCACTTCCAAAGAAGAAAGGGCGTCGATGAGATTTATCAATGTCTGTTTGCCTACGCCTGAGCAATTTTCTACATAAATGATTATGGATGTGCTCTTTTCAAAATGTCGAGTAATAATTTTATCAGTTATTATTTTAAATGGGGCATCAGGCATACACTCATTGATGACATCCATGTGGTATGTTACTGTTTCAGTATCAACTATGGTGACATGACATGCAGTTTTATTTCCATACATATCTAATGGAGTAGGTACTGAATAACTGGCTAAAAGTGGGCACAATAATACATCTGCCATCCCGGCTCCTGGGAAAGGTGTTATGCTATGTTATGTTATCTTATGTTTAGCTGTGTGCCACGCACAGCAAACAGAATGTTCTGGTTTCATGAATGTATTTGATTTGTTCTCGTCAGCAACAACTACAGCAACAGCAACAACAACAGCAACAACAACAACAACAGGGCCCCGCGTCAGCACACGAGGCGCTAGTCGCGGCCGTGTTCAACTGCAATGTGTTCGGAGACGAGCGCGACCAGGTGCTGGCCAAGTGGAACCTGATCCAGGCGCAGTGGGGCGTCGGTGAGTAGCAAAAACAACAACAACACAACAACAGCAACAACAGTAACAGCAACAACAACAGGGCTGCGTCAGATTCAAATCGTAAACTTTCATGTGTTCATAGTTACGGCTATTGGCTAGACTAGGGGTCTGTCACGAGAAGTCTTGTACTGGTTAACAGGCAAAATGTGCCTTGTGGGCACAAATATGCCTCTTATTCTTCTTCTTTAACTAGGGGAAAGATGTGCCTACACCTGGCCCACGTGAGCGGGGCCTTTGTGCATTTCCCCTGCGCCGGCACTTCAATTCAGCCATCCTAACTCTTGCTAATTATGCCTTTGCATCCCATATTATTTGAACAGGCATCATGCTTGTGTTGTATAATCATGAGACTGAAGTGGGGTCGGTAGGGCACTTGGCAGGGAGAGATGGACAGCTGACAGCCATACCTTATAGCTAGATGTGGGAGGCTCAGGACCAGAAGAGATGGCGTGGTAAACGAGAGACCCAGCAGTAGGCGAAAGGTAGGCTGGCCTGGCAAGGTCGCCATGTATGGATGGGCCTATAGGTGTGGAATAAGATGCATATCAGGTTCAATAGACAGTCTCGTGTAATGTGCCTTGTAAGACAGGGTATACAGTCTAAATAGGTTAACGGTGTGCTTACACTACAGGCACAGAAGAGATAATAGTACTCCGTCTACAGGTGAAATGTGGGGTGATTGATGACAATGTTGATGACGATGAACCCACAAGCTTGATGTCTGTCCCCAGGCCAGGCCTATTACAACCGCAACGCGCCGCCGCTAGAGCTCAACGAACAGAATCCTCTCTGTCGGTTCAAGGCGGTGGGGTACGCGCGGCTGGGCGGCAAAGAGGACAAGGACGGACACGTGGTGATGGTGTTTAGCAAACCCGAGCAAGAGATCAAGTGAGTAGTCCTTTATTAAGATTGTAGCAGCATCGACACAGCGACTCATACTGAAGATCGAGAGGCGCGGCCCGGTTTATTATATGGTGTGAGACAGCCTATCTTGCATTCCACTCGCACCCTCCGCACATCGTAATCCTCTTGCGCGATCCTTACAGGGTCAGCTATTTTGTATATATTGCATTATAATATTAAATAAACTGTCTCAGTTCGCAAATAGCAAAGCATCGTTTTTATTCATCAGCTACAGCATTCCTGCCTCAACAGTGGTGACCCCGACTTTGATTAAAAACACGCAACAACAAATTACGCAAAATGGCCAATCAGGATCAAAACCAAGGATCTTCAACCGATTACAAAGAACTCTCCGGCATATCAGTGAATATGAGAATACCACCCATCTGGCGTGATAGACTTCGCCTTTGGTTCGCCCAGTTCGAGTCAATCGTCTCTTCTCACAAAAAAGGAGACAAGGCTATGTATGACCTCGTAGTCGGACAGCTGGAGCGCCAGGACATCGATGAAATATGCGACATTATGTTAGACCCACCGGAAAACAACAAGTATCCAGCAATTAAGAAGCGCTTATTAGAAGTCTACGAGGATTCAGAGCAGCGCCGAATCCAAAGATTATTTTCTGAAATGGAGCTCGGTGACAACAAACCCTCCCAGCTACTGCGGCGCATGCAGTCTCTCGCCGGCAACAGCATTCCCGAGTCAACGCTACGCATTATGTGGATCAATCACCTGCCTCAGTCAGCACAAGCCGCACTAACGATTAGCGAAACAATAGCCAAGAAAACGGATCTGAACGAACTCGCACTTGTCGCAGATAGAATATTGGAACAAACCAACGTTTGCTCAGCCGCACGCTCCGTTTCAATTGCCGCCGTCGACCACCAACAACCATCCACGTCATCCAGTCCGCAGAAAAGTGCTGAAAATCATGAAGAAATGACCATACACGAAAAAATTGACATGCTTGTCTACGAAATCGCGGAATTGAAAGCACAGCGACGAGACGACCAACGCAGAGCACCGTTCCGCCGTGACTGGCGCGGGCGCAGTGAGCGCACTGGCAGCGGCAACGCACGAAGACCGCACCTCTCTCACTCCAGCGCACCTCACATGTACTCGCAACAGGGCCCGCTTACCGCCGCCAATGATACCTGCTACTATCATCGTCGCTATGGAAGGAATGCGCAGAGATGCACACGGCCATGCAAGTTTGATCATAACAACTTTACTTCGCCGTCGGAAAACTAAATACAGCGTTGGCTGAGACGGCAACCGGCGCTTGGAATAATTCACACCGTCTATTCGTCTACGACAAGCAGTCAAAGCTATCGTTTCTGATCGACACCGGTGCAAATATTTCCGTCATTCCCAAACAAAAGGGAAGACGTGCGGAACCAACGAAACTATCATTGTATGCAGCCAACAATACCGTCATACCAACATATGGCGAGAAAACATTGGACCTGGACCTCAGCTTAGGAAGACCCTACCGATGGAAGTTTGTCATTGCAGCAGTCAGTAAGCCAATACTAGGCGCTGATTTCTTACAACATCATCAACTTCTCGTCGACATCGCCGGTCGATCACTGATCGATAAAGTCACCAATCTTTGCATCAAAGCACCGTTATGCAGTTCATCGGTGCCTACAATTCGCACCATTGACATCGGACAAAAGTACCACGACATTTTGGCAGAATTCCCAGACGTCACACGATTATCATCAATGAAGGAGTGTCCCAAGCATGACGTGGAACATCACATCGAAACCACGGGTCCACCTATATATTCAAAGGCGCGGCCAATTCCTCCGCATCGCTATCATGCAGTCAAGAAAGAATTCGAAGACATGATGCAGCAGGGCCTATGCCGTCCCAGCAAAAGCCCTTGGTCGACGCCTCTTCACGTTGTACCCAAGAAGAATGGAGACCTTCGAGTTTGCGGAGACTACAGAAGGCTTAACTCCGTCACAAGACCAGACCGGTACCCAATACCGAGACTGAAAGATTTCACCTATCAACTCAGCGGGAAGGAAATATTTTCAACGTTGGATTTGAACCGGGCGTACCAGCAACTGCCAGTCTTAGAAGCCGATATTGAGAAAACAGCCATTATTACACCTTTCGGTTTGTTTGAGTTCCCAAGAATGTGCCCAGGACTCAAGAACGCGGGCCAAACCTTTCAACGGTTCATCCATCGAGTACTTCAAGGCCTAGACTATGCGTTTCCATTCGTGGATGACGTCATACTCGCTTCTACTACGGAAGAGGAACACGCTAGACACCTCCGCGCAGTTTTACAACGATTGAACGAGTTCGGCATCACTATTAACGCGTCGAAATGCGTACTTGGACAAGAAGAAGTTAAATTTCTTGGTTACTCAGTATCCAAGGATGGCATCAAACCACTCGAAGAGAAAGCTCAAGCTATCGTCACGTTCCCGAAACCGACAACAATACAAGAATTGCGAAGATTCCTCGGCATGCTAAATTTTTACCGAGAAAACATTCCAAAGGCCGCGGAAATACAAGCGCCACTGAATGCTTACCTTCACAACTCTAAGAAGAATGACAAAAGCAAAATCGTATGGAACGACGAAGCAGAAAAAGCATTCAACTCGAGCAAAGACTGCATACGTAACGCAGCTTTGCTCGCACATCCGTCTGCCTCCGCCCCCCTCGCCCTCATGTGTGACGCATCCGACTCGAGCGCAGGAGCGGTACTACAACAGCGAGTAAACAACGCCTGGCAACCACTCGGCTACTTTTCCAAGAAGTTTTCGCCTACACAGCAGCGATACAGCACATACGATCGCGAGCTGTTGTCTATCTACATGGCACTGAAACACTTCAGGAAGATGTTCGAAGGGCAACATCTCACCGTATTCACCGACCATAAACCGCTGACCTACGCGATCAACAAGCCGCCGTCTGACAACGACACGCCCCGACGAACGCGTCAACTACTTTTCATCAGCGAGTTTACAACAGATGTACGACACATCAGCGGGCAAGATAACGTCGTCGCAGATGCTCTGTCACGCATAGAAGCTATCACATGCCCCGCCCCCATCGACTACAGGGAGCTCGCCGCTGCACAAGAGACGGACACACAAATTAAACCGCTACTGCTACAAAGAAATTTGCAACTAAAGAAGATGAATATACCTAACTCAAACGAGATGATTTACTGCGAGATATCTACATCACACGTTCGACCTTACCTCCCTGAAGACTTTCGTCGCATCGCATTTAACGCCGTGCACAACATAAGCCACCCAGGCATTAGAACCACGCGCAAGCTCATGCAAGAGAAATACTTCTGGCCTTCCATGAACACGGACATCGGCAACTGGGCCAAAACATGTACTTCGTGTCAACAAGCCAAGATTCAAAGACACACATCGAGCAACATAGCGACCTTTCCTCCGTGCGACCGTTTCGAGCATATCCATGTTGACATTGTTGGGCCGCTATGCACGACAGCGCAAGGACATCGCTATCTCGTTACTATAATCGACCGCAAGACTCGATGGCCTGAAGCCTTACCCGTGCAAGAAATAACCGCCGAAACTATAGCGAGGACTGTTTACGAGGGATGGATAAGCCGCTTCGGATGTCCGGCCAGCCTCACCAGCGACCAAGGCCGCCAATTTGAAAGTCAACTTTTCTCTGCACTGGCGAAATTACTCGGCATTGAGAAAATACGAACTACTGCATACCATCCACAAAGTAACGGGATAGTAGAACGCTGGCATCGCTCACTCAAAGCAGCGCTTATGGCCCGTTTAGAAAACATCAATAAATGGACAGACGAACTACCTACTGTTCTATTGGGGCTACGAGCAGCGACGCGACCGGACACGGGAACAAGCGCAGCTCAACTTACATACGGGCGCGCACTTCGCCTGCCAGGCGATTTCATCGCATCTCCAGCAAGAGGGGTGTCAACGCGGCCAATGGAAATGACTCACAACTTCGTCAATCAGCTGGCGCAACAGATCAATGACCTCCGTCCGGTAGAACGTAAACAAAGCAGACAACGTACGATTTTCGTGCACAAGGACTTGCACACATGTGAATACGTCTTCATGCGTGTTGACGCTGTACGAAGACCTCTGCAGGCACCCTACGAAGGACCCTATCCGGTGCTACAAAGATGCGACAAGTACTTTTTACTACAATTGCCGGGTCGACAAGTCAACGTGTCCATCGATCGCCTCAAACCAGCTTACACTATGAGCGAAGAGTCGTCTGAGGAAAACATAGAACGGAGGACAAGATCAGGACGTGTTGTTAGACCTCCCGTACGCTTCGCTTGAGGGGGAGCACTGTAGCAGCATCGACACAGCGACTCATACTGAAGATCGAGATTTTTTTTTTTTTGTGTGTGAGGGGATAAAAAAATCTTTTTAAAGATGCCCGGGAGTCAGACCTCCCTGCTATGTCCGATTCTCCACAATGAGGTCCGGATGAGGTCTCCACCGTGAGGCGGAGACTACATTGAGCGGAACACTCGTATGTGGCATACGGACTAAAAAAACCCCTGTGTGCTGTTGTTGCGTGCAGTTGCGCGTATGCATCACTGTTTCCATGGCCTCGGTTAGACGCTGAGGGCGTTCTACCTACAAGTTATATATAAGTTTCGATAATATATATGGGAGGGGTCTGCCTGCTTTCCCCAGTGACTGTGGCTACTCGAGCGGGCCTCGGCTCGTAGTCAGTGGGTAGCGGCATATCAGGGGGCAGAAGGCCTCCGCTGCTATGAGATGATTATATAATGGTTAAACCTATCCTAAACCTAATCCTAATATTGATCGGGGGGGCGGGGCGGGGGAGGGGGAGGTTGTCCGTCTGGCGGATCCAGACGGCGATCCCTTTGGATCCAAATTTGGTAGCGGAGGCGCTGGAGGGCTTCCGGGATAACGCCTTCGACGGGTTGGCGCGCCTGAGGGGCATCGGGGGAGGGGGGAGGAGGTTCTGCCTTGAGAGCTATAGTAATATCATCGTCGGGTTCTAGGAGGACGTCTTTGGGGCGTCTTTTATAGATATGTTTGGACTGAAGGTCTGGGGAGGGGTCGTAAGAGATGGCCTGAGTGACAAGAGGGTTGGGGTGAGCTGAGGCAGTTTGAAAGAAGCGTTCGGACGCTTCTTTCATAAACTGCTTGACTGTGGGGAGTCTAAAGTCACTATGGAGGTCTACGTTGCGCACGTACCACGGGGCACCCGCGGCTTTGCGCATGAATTTATTTTGGAGTGTCTGAAGGGATTTCAAAGATGGTTTAGAGGAGTGAGCGAATACTGGGCTTGCATACGTGAAGACCGGACGAATGCAAGTCTTGTATAGATTTATTTTGCAGCGCAATGGGAGTTTGCTGTTACTTCTCAAGAGTGGGTGAAGCCTACTCAAGTAGAAGGCTGCTTTGTCGCGGACCGTTTTGATGTGTTTCCGAAAATTTAGTCGTGAGTCTAATGTCACGCCTAGGTACTTCACATCTTTCTCCCAGGGTATGGGTCGGTCAAAGAGTGTGATTACGGGTTTGCGTTTATTTCTTTTCCTAGAGAAGAGTACAGCTGCACTCTTCTCAGGGTTCATCTCAATCCTCCATTTGAGAGCCCATTCACCGAGATCGGTTACTGCTCTCTGGAGAACTTTGCAAACGCGCGCCTGCGTCCTACTGGTATAATAGAGGGCCGTATCGTCAGCGTAAAGGGCTAGCTCGACGTACGGAGAGCGGGGGACATCATGAATGTAAAGTGTGAATAGAGTGGGGGCGAGAACTGAGCCTTGCGGGACTCCTGCGGCTATGGGATGGGGCTGAGAAATGGATTTTTCTACTCGATAGCAAAAGTTACGCTCAGAGAGATAGTCCTTGATTATGAGTACTAGCCTATCGGGGAGATTGAGTCGGTAAAGTTTATAAATAAGACCATTGTGCCAGACTTTGTCAAATGCTTTCGCTACGTCAAAGAAAATGGCGCCGGTATCTTTGGACTTTGCCGTTGTTTGAAATCCTCTGTGTATATGCTCCGTTATGCGGTGCACTTGTTGTACACACGAGTGTTTGGATCTAAAGCCGAACTGCTCGTTTGGAATGAGGTTCCTAGCTGTGCAAATGTCTTGGAGACGGTTTAGAATAACCCGTTCGTAGACTTTGCCAATGCAGGCTAGTAAGCTAATGGGGCGGTAGCTGGTGGGGTCAGATCTATCTTTCCGAGGCTTGTGAAAGCCTATAACTACGGCTTCTTTCCAAGCGGTTGGAAAGACGCAGAGGCGGAGGGAGACATTGAATAAGACCGTAAGAGTGGAGAGAAGCCTAATGGGGAAGGATTTAATAGCCAAGTTGGTGATTTTATCAAGCCCCGGGGCTTTCCTAGGTTTGAGGTCTTTGATTAAAGTTTTCACTTCCTCGAGGGTGACCTCGGGAAGGGAGTCAGTGGGGGGGAGGGAGCTTCTGCTGTCTACTTCTGAGTTGACCATGTTAAGGTGGGCTGGGTCTATTGGTTGGGTGGATGGGGTACATTGGGATTCTAGGCTTTCGGCAAGACATTCGGCCTTTTCGTCGTCGTCAAAAGCTGGGGGTTGGTTGACCCGATTCAAAGGGGGCATAGGAACTATTGTGTCGGATTTAAGATACTTAGTGAATTTATATATGGCTGTGTGATTGGGGGCTATGCTAGAGACAAAGTCATCCATGCGGGTGGCTCTGAGCTCTTTCATGCATCTATTGACCTCTCGTTGGAGGAAGCGCATTCGCTTTCTGGTTTGATCAGTGGGGCTATAATCGTAATCTCTCTGGGCCGCATTCTTTGCACTAAGCAGCAGTCTCATGTCCTCGGGGAGCTCGATGCGATGATCGGGCTTGACCGGGACTTCGCGAGAGGCGCCGATTAGGGCTTCGTTGAGACTGCTGCCTATTTCAGAGATTTTGGCTTCTAATTGGGCTTTACTGTTAATTTCTGAGGTGATATCTAATCTCGAATCTGGTTTGCTGAGGGCTTGTCTGAATTTACGGTTATTGATAATGGTCTTCGTTTCAGTCGGTCGGTCGAAAGGCCTGCCGAGATGGTACAAGACTGGTCTGTGGTCCGAGTGAAGCTCGCTGAGGACGGTTATGTCCTTGACTGGTAGGCTAATGTTTTTGAAGATGCAGTAGGAGAGGATATCGGGTCTGTGGGCTACGTTGAAGGGATAGTGGGTGGGGGCAAATGGGGCTATGACTTCGCAGTCATCGAGGGATTCGAGAACTCTGTGAATGGTCAGTCCGTTATTGTTTGTCTCAGTACAGTTCCATTGCCGGTGCTTGCTATTGAAGTCACCGCCAATGATGACTGTATTACCTAGACCTAAGAGGGTTTCTATATCTTGATCTATCATCCGCTGTCCGGCTGATAAATAAATTGAAGCTATAATTACGGGGTCATGGCCTGTTAGTGCAATGCGGATGATAGTTGCCTCGCAATTTACTAGTGTGGGGGTAACTATAGGAGATATATGGAGGGAACGTTTGTAATAGATGGCAGTACCGCCTCTACGGCCTAGGGGGTCATTGGAGCGATTCGGATCTGGCAAACGATCGTTCCGAAGAAGATTGTAACCGGCTATGTTAAACCGTCTATATTTGGGTTTGAGGCAAGATTCCTGGACCGCGAGTATATCTATCTGATGTCTTTTGAGAAGATCGGCTACTTCTTCACTTTGACTTACTAAGCTGTTCGCGTTATAAAGTCCTAGGATAAAGTTGTGGGGCTTCGTCCGTCCGTTAGTTGAGTTCATTTGTACTGCCATAATGGGGTTGAATAGTTAAATTGTTTGGGGGAGGCGACCACGGAGGCATAAGACTGTCGGGAGAGATAGCAAGGGGGCTCAATTCGGGGGAGGTCTAAGAGGCTAGGAATGGATGGAAAGGGATTTTGAAGGTTGAATGAATAGCTATATTGCCGGCGCTGAATGTGCCGTTCGAGAGAAGGGGCGTGGGGGCGGGGTCCGTAACCTTGACCGAGGGGGTAGAGGGTGCGCTGTGATTGGGACTGGCCGAGCGTTCCCTGCTCCCACCTGCGATTCTTGCCCGGGGCCGCCGGACATCCGCCATAGCTGGCTGGGTGTCCGGTTTGTCCGCACAAAGCGCAGGTGGGAGGGGTCGACGCGTCCTTCTCACACAATGCGGTGGCATGGTTGCCAGCGCATTTTACGCAGCGGGAGGGGCCTAAACATCTAAGTTGCGAATGACC
>CAUOQF010000089.1:0-15565 GCA_963457715.1 Argyresthia albistria
TGTCTGTCACCAGGCTGTGTCTCATGATCATGAACCGTGATAGTTGAAATTTTCACAGATGATGTATTTCTGTTGCCGCTATAACAACAAATACTAAAAAAAGATTATATTAAAGGGGGCTTCCATACAAGAGAAATTATCTTTTTGCCGTTTTATAGATAATGGTACGGAACCCTTCCTGCGCGAGTCCGACTCGCACTTGGCTGGTTTTTTGATATTTCATATTCTGCCCGATGATATCATCTAAAGCCAGCTGGATTCATCTATAATATGAATATCATGTTGCCCGACGTGCCGACATAGCTAAAGCCTGAGGCTAAAGCAGTTGTAAAACACAGTGGTAACTGGTAAGATAAAAACTCTATACTTCACTAGAGTGTCCAAATCTTATCCAGCAAGCCCCTAGTGGCAAAACCAAGCCTGCACAAGCACAGCCCTGCCACCTAACTGCACACTGCTAACGAGACGGTATGTGTGGGGTTAGAGACACTTACGTAAGCAGCGGAGTAGAGTTCGTTTGCCACCGGGCGTCTCGTCACCCCGTCATGGTGCCAGTCAAGAGAGAGCTCAGCTCTGTCTGGCTGGCATGATCCTCTTGATTTTTAGGATTGCGATCCTTAAAAGGAAAAAAAGGAACCCTTAAAGCATCTCTTTGTTGTCCGTCTGTCTGTCTGTCTGTCTTTCTGTCTGTCCGTCTGTCACGACCCCTTTTCTCAGGAACGCGTGGAGGTATGTTGAAATTAATATCGATTACTCAGGTCTATGGTCCCTCGGAGCTGTGAAAAAATTAAACTTCTAAGAAGAAGCCGGACATTTCTCGCGATTTGAAACATTTGTATCAACACCTTAAAACAAGAACCATCACCGATCGTTCAATAAAAGCCACAGGCTTAAACTGAGTCCAGTGTATGGTCAAAACGGAGACCATTTCTCTGCTCCATCACAGGCCTTGGCTCAACGCCAGGGAGACAATCCTCACCCGATTCAACGTCACAAGAAAGGGTTTTTGAAAATCAAGCCAGAAACAAGAAAACACTTTACGATAATAGCCAATCCAGACTAATCGATGCATGGACAACTCATTATATAAAATGCAAAGAATCGCGATGTTTCAACCGTTTTAAAGTCACACTGGTATGCAACGCAGTTGACATGTTACCCGAGAGAAAGTCAGCAGAACTGCCAGGACAGTCAGGTTCAATATTGTTCAATTGAGAGGCCAAAAATCAGCCCTTGAATCTTGAAGAAGCATACCTTTGTCAGTAATTAACGTGTTACGAATTAGTGTTGACACAAAAATAAATCCTACGACATCAATACCCAGCAGTGAGTGGACCAAGGAGCGAAGACGTACAGTCCGAGCGAACGTAAAGACAACAATTCATCAAGCTGCCGATAGTGAAGTGATGCAGATTGCAGTATCGTTGCTGGTTGGTTGGACCGAGATCCTGAGCCAAGAACCGAGACACAAACGTAAATTTTCCCACTCGATGCGAAATCCATCATCAAAGGCGATGAAATCGGGCGGGCGTTGTGCACTGAACGTTGATTCAGACAGACAGAGCCATCGGCCACATGCCCACGACGCGACAAGTCTAATCTTACGTCTCACTTGACGTTTACATTACAACCTATCATTCCAGGAATCAGTGCTAATTACGAGAACATTTACATACATATAGCTACAATGTTACTGGGTGCGTTGAGACCTGTGGTTGAGACACACTCGAAGTTTATATTACCATTTACAGAAAACGACATAAAAATCGGTTCACCCTAGACACGGCTAGACTGCCAGAGACAGTCACCTACACGTACAGACAGACTTTAAACGTAGAAAACCCCTCTAATTCGTCGTCCGGGGTTAAGAACATCTAGAATTTTCTCTCAAAATCGAACTCTCCCGGGGCTTGCCCCCCTGCATTTTGCCAGTTCCGGTGTAAGTGACGGTCGACCGACGCTACATTACCTCGGCCCGGAGTCGAGCGTGTCACGGCCACCCCGCGACCCAGCGACTTCGCACTGCGCCAGAATGCAGACCGTTCGAAACGTACGCTCGGTTTCCGAAACGAAAATTAGCGTTGATAACTGGTCAAACTCTTGTAAAACTAATTTCAGCTAATCACGTGCCGCTATTTTTTAATTACTCATCGAATCACCCATTTGAACACTGACAACCTACTTATATTTCAAAAATATTATAAATATTAAATCATCCTTTGGCATAGGTATTACCGCACTTGACCAGATCGTTGGATGCTCTCACTGTGGTGCGGATTTACCTTCTAATTGATCAGGGCCCGAATTCTACTGTTCACAAGCATATAACAAGCCTGGTACAAACTTCAATACGAGGTATTTGGTAAACTTCAATAGGTACGAGGTATTTGGTATTCTACTCAAACCGGAATCCAAATCACAAGCGCCAGCGTACTTCGTATTCTACTGTCCAAAACGTACTTACTGGTGGCGTATCGTACATCTGGCGTCAAACTGGCGCTAGTAGAATTAAGGCCCAGGTCCTACACGTGTCTGTCTCAAGTTCTCAACGATCCAGCACGTTTAATTATACCTATCACCTAGATATCTAGATACCTAGTACCTACCTACATACCTACCGAGATTTTATTACACGCAGTGATGACGCGACTTTCAGAACAAAGAGCTCGATCGACATCTTGTTTTCTTACGCAACACGTAATCATTTATCTGTTTTGTAAGAATAAGAAATCAGTATCGTTGGCACTGGCATCGCCTCCCAAGGGTCTTTGACTTCAGTCAAAGATGCGAAATACGGTATCTTAATGACACACTTGGAATACATCTGACAACATACCTACGCATCAAAAATAATAAATATGTATAGTTATCTAATTCTGAACATAGTCACCACGAGGTTTCACTGTCAAGAACTTTGAAAGTTCTCCGAACACACAATGTATATAACAACCAACCGTAGCAAGTGTTACGTTACGAGTTACGAGACAAGCTACGAAACTTCGTAGCAGGCCCGTAACGTAGCACTGCCAAAAAACATCAACCACCGGTCTTTGCCCGTCGTCGTCGCCTAAAATCCAATCTAACTTTCATTTCATTATTTATTTACTAGCATTTTAACGCGCTGGACGTGTTAATTAGTCCACTCGCCCAACTAACCAGCCGAAAAAAAGTCGGGACAAAAATTCGCTGAAAACTTTCGTAGACTTTCGCGAAACTTGGGAAAATAATTGCAATAACAAAGGTTGGCGGGGGGCGCCGTGCCCGTGTTTACGTGCGAGGGGCGGGCGGGCGGCGGCGCGGGGCGAGAGGCAGGGGGGGGGGGGGGGGTGTTGGACAAAGGCGACCGCGCGGGCAGCCCGGCTTGTGCGCTGTGTGTGCTTATCTATCACCGGCATTCACATTCAGTCCCGCGCCGCGGCCCGCACCGCACGTCTGTCGTCCGCCGTCCGCTGCCCGCGCGCTCGCGACTCCGGTGACTCAGTGCCAGTGACCGTGGGATAGTTTTGTGATCCCGGACCAGGTGTTGTTGTTACAACGGACCTGTCAACTATTGTAAACGGAGCCCACGTGCCGCCCGCTCGCAGGTTAGTTTGAGTTGCGCTTTTGTCTTGTTTGTCCCCTGTAGATGTGCGAGCGAGAGGGTTAAATTAGTTGCAAATAACTTTCAGCTAAGTTAGGTACTGTAAGGGGGATCGGTTTGGAGAGATGAGTCAAAGACAGAGGTCGGAGTTGGACTAGTGTTTATTAGAATAATACACACTTATATCATGTTAAATGGGCGGTTACGCCCTTCTTCCCTACACCTTCCCTGAAGGGGAAAATAAAATAAAACTATCATTATGTTTTATTTTATTTTATACATCTTAACTTACTACGGTTATAAAATGGTTACATGGTTACATAGTTTATATATATATATTTTTTAATCGTTACTTGGGTAATACATCTTAGTCCTATTTTTGTGTACTGTATCTAATTTACCATCTTTAATTATCTGCACATTAGGTGAGATTTCTTGTTTTACAATATATGGTCCTGAATAAATGCTCTTAAACACATTTCCTGTTTCATTTTTAACAAGTATTAGGTCATTTTCCTTGTATGTTACAGGATTTACATTTTGGTCATGCTTCGTTTTTCTAAAAATCTTACTCTGTATAAGGTTTTGACGGGCGTCTTTTTGTGACGTCTGTAATCTAAATTTTAATTCTAGTGGATAGTTATCTAAATTATAAATTGGATCAACTACATCTTTATCTAAATTACTTGGTATTTTACAATTTTTACCAAACACTAACTCGTAAGGACTATACTTAGTGTTCGTATGCACTGATGTGTTATACGAGAAACACCAAAACGGAAGCCACGTACTCCAATTGTCTGGATGGTTATTTGTTTGTATGCGTAGATAGTTACCTAAACTTTTATGTGAGTTCTCTGGTGGTGGTATGCTGTTGAATTTAACTTATTTATTTTTAAGAGCTTACATACCTCATCAAACGTTGCGGACATGAATTCCGTTCCTCGATCCGTGGCTATTTCCTTACACAATCCATACCTTAAAATAAAATTATTAACTAAAGCCTTAGCTACTTCTACTGAGCTCTTATTAACTAAAGGATACGCTTCTACATATTTAGTAAGTTCACACTGTAATGTCAGTATGTATGAGTAATTACTATTGTCACGATCTAATGGTCCCACTATATCGAGATAAATCTTATCGAACGCTGAGTTAGCTGTCGTAGTGATTACCATGGGCTCTTTAGTATATACTGAATGTTTTTCCTTTTGACACTTCTCACACCTTTTAATGAATGTCTTTATGTCATTTTCAAGACCTGGCCAGAAGTAATATTTTTTAATATTGTTGAACATTCTTCTAATACCCGCGTGGCCACTTGTGGGTAAGAGATGAAAATCGTTCAAGATTACTCTGCGGTCATCTTTATCATCAATTCTTTGAAGATCCTTTAAAATACATATTCGTGGTCCGGACCATTTTTTTGTATTCATTATTTCATTTGTCAACTTCTTAACGAATATGGCATTATTTATATTTTTCATGAAATATATTTCTTCTAACTTTAATACCTTATTAAATTCTCCTAGCTCTCTCACAAAAGCGGCTGGCGTCAGTTGTGATCGAGAAACTGGATTAATAAATATCGTTTTCCGCGACGGTACATAACAAAACGTCGTACTTTCACTCTCAATTTCTCCATTTTTCCTAACCTTTCTTAATTCATTTTCCTCAATAAATCTCAGCTCAATAGAATCCTTTGGTTTACTACAGGTTTCTACAACTCTCAGTTGATCAGACTGATTGTCACTAGGTGCTTTAGTCACCGTAGGATCTATCCTTTGGTCTTGTTCAGCTTCCTTTTTCTTTTGCGCCCGTGTCATCACATTTAAAACTCTCTCATTCATTTCTTTCAACTCACTAACATTTATTCGAGATAGCGCATCTGCAGCCGCGTTACCTTTCACATATTCCACACAAAAACCATATTCCTCCAATGCAATCCTGAACTTCATTAACCTACTCGACGGGTCTCTCATGTTAAACAGATAAATAAGGGGTTTATGATCCGTGTAAATTTTAAATTTCCTTCCATACAAATATGGTCTATAGTGTTTTACTGCCCAAACTATTGCGAGCAATTCTTTCTCGATAGTTGGATAGTTTAACTCTGCCTTATTTAATCTCCTACTAGCATAAGCAATGGGTTTTGCGTTATTATTTGACAAAACAGCTCCTAAAGCATATCCCGATGCACAAACCAAACATTCTTCCTTCATTTTTGTCTCAACATAATGTATAGACTCCGATCTAGGCGGAATGGTAAATGAACTTCTATATTTGGAAACCGTTAATGTCAACACTACTCTGTTATTGTTATCAGTCCAAAAAGTTAATGTATCATTATTGAAATCTAGTATGGACTTGCGATTCCCTAAAAAGTCTTGTCCTAGTATGCCATGCGCCCTACAAGGCAATGAATTGAAAACATAAAACTTATGAATCAGAGTGTGTTCACCCGTGCACATTTGTAAATAAATGTATCCAATTGCCTCTATCTTTCCACCAATTCCATTTATAATTATCGACTCGTTAATAATTGGTATGTTGTTTTCTATAACATGATCATATTTCAACGCCGATATAGATGCACCCGTATCAACTAAAAAAATTAAATGCCTTGCTATTTACTGTCATCTCTACTGAGCAAACATTATTACATGCTAAAATTACATTTTCAGGCCCGAAAAAACTGATTCTCAGTTTCAGTTTGCTCCTCTGCCATCGCATTCACCTGCTCATTTCTGTTTCCTCGATAGTTATAATTCTGACTGGACCTACCTCTGTTTTGGTATCTGGAATGGCCGCGCCCGCCACCGCGCCACGGCGAGCCGCCACCTCGCGTCCACTCACGGTTGTTACCATCAAAACCCCCGTGGTTGCCTCCGCGGTTGCCTTCGCTGTTGTTGTGATTGCCTCTGCCGCGGTGTCCTCTAAAATTACTCGATCTACCTCTGAAATTTTGTGCATAATTATTTCCTTGCATTGTCATGACGTCACCTGACGTTGAAGTACCTGTGGTCTCCTCGTCTAGCGCTGCCTGTACAGCGTCTTTCAGGGACTGAAAATTCCGTGCCTGTATAATCGTGCTGAGCCTACGGTTACGCAACCCATCCGCAAATACTTTTATGGCCATCTTTTCATTTAAGGGCTTCAACACTTTAAAACTCGCTTCATTTCCATCGGCCTGCGTCACCGTAAGATCAACGAACAATTCGGTGATTTCGTTCCCAAAATCATTTAGGGACTTGTCGTTCTGTCTCATTTGTTGCAACCTACTCTGGATTGCAGTCGCCGATTTTCTGGGCAATAACTCCCTACGCATATTAGTTACCAAATCTTTGATATTATTATAACTGTCTCGTAGCTTCAGTTTGTGATAACCGACTTTTCAGTATAAAAGTAATCAAGTTGCCTACTGAAGCTAACTCTAAGTGGAAGCATAGTATTCTGCTGCATCAATAAATTGCTTAATACATGCCTCATCATCTTTAAGTATTGGTAACAAATGCAAAGCAACTTTTATATCGAAGTTTGCCATTTTGCTTACTTTTGACTCAATCACTTTTTTTTACAAATTTCCGTTATCTCTTTATAAAGAGCTTGAATTTCATTACAACAATCTTGTACTAATTTAGTTTCATCTGCCGATTTATCTGGTTTCAATAACCATACATCTCTATCCGAAGTGTACCTATCAATAATAACATTGGCCTCTATTAACTTCTTACTACAATTATCTTTATTCTCTTGAGAGCCGAGCTTAATTAATTTTGTTCTAATAGACTTTAAACCTTCATAATTTGCTTGAAATGTATCTTTCATAATGCATGATATTTACCACTCATAGTTTCCATTTTTATGCAACTTCCTCTTAACAGCGGTTGAATGAACGAAACTTAATACATATGTTTACACTTACTGTCCTTAAAAGTTCATCGCTAGAATTCTTAATTTAGCACGCGCGCCTACCTATGTGTACTTTTTACGCACTGTTCACTTTTTATCACTGGTTTTCACTTTTACGCATCACGCTCAGGAACGCTCACGATCATTCAGGAACATCTGGAATGCGACCCTAAACTTCCTCCCGTTTGATAGCCGGTAGGACTCCCGCTCCGGATCTGCGGTAGATCCTTTTGTTCAGCGACTTGTTTGCGTATCGCACGCAGTACAAAATGACCAGGACGAGCAGCAGGATGAAAACGAGAAACGCGTACCAACTTATGTTGCTCATGAACACCATGATATTTTGTGTGTGTTGCTGAATCTCATTATTCTGTCCAATTTGTGATATAATTTGTTTGTCCATGGCTGCAGGTCTTGGTGTCGTCGTGGTATTTCCCATTTTTAATAAGATTTTTTTTTAACTGAATTTAAAACATTTTTTAAAAATCACACATATTTTGTTGCGACGACAACGGTGTACTTCAATCGCGCGCGAATAGGCCGCATCCCTTTTTTGGCTTAGGTCGCCATGTAAGGGGGATCGGTTTGGAGAGATGAGTCAAAGACAGAGGTCGGAGTTGGACTAGTGTTTATTAGAATAATACACACTTATATCATGTTAAATGGGCGGTTACGCCCTTCTTCCCTACAGTACCTACCTAATACCAAGTAAGTACCCTGGAAGTAACTAAATTAATTAGGTACTTATTAAAACTGAACGATCTCAGAAAACCTACCTACCTAACCCAGGCACCATACAAAAATGTTCGAAACTTAACCTAGCCTACCCGGCGACAAAGGTAGGTAGGTAGGTTATAGGTAGGTAGATGATTAGGTAATTGTAATGTAAAGGTGTTTACAAAATAAAATATCTAGGTAGGAATTAGGCTAGGTAGGTGGTAGGTACCTATCATAGGCAGTTAGGTATTTGTGTTTACTAAGTTTAGTTAAAAAGTTAGGTAGGTAGCTATAGCTATACCTTAATAAATGGAAAGGTATAAGTTCTAAATTAGCTTATAATATAATATAAGTGTTTAGAATTAATATTATAGCTTTTAAGTCAATTTCATACAATAACGCCTAAATCAGTTTCGATAGCAAAATGCATCTTTCCAACTCGTCATAACTGTCAGGCGTTCTTGTCTCTTTCTTGCCTTCGTCTCTCTCACTTATGTAAACGTACTGACTGTATGTACTTCCTGATAAATTAAATCAGTATAAATCACCGAAACTGCCGTTTTCATCAAATACTACCTGGGATTCATAACATGGTCCTATCTCGTACCGGATATTGAAGATTTCCATATTAATGCAGTATATGTGGAGAAATTGAAGATTGCAAGATTCACCGGTAACAACGCGGTGTTAAGTGCGCAATGGCAGCCATTACGGTGAAGTGCTTACGTTTCGTCGAAACATTGAGCTATTTCATCTTCGATTTCACCCAACACTCATATTCAGGTATTATTTAGGTATTGTATACTTCGGTTGAAAGGTCAGTACTGTTACATATTGTTAATTTATGTGTTAGAAATTAACAGCGTAGTTAAACTAGTGCAACGTCACATTGTCATAAATTCTGAAGTTAATCGTTATTTCTCGTTAATTGGTACTTATATTACAGTACAGTAAGCTTTATAGCTTCTTTAATTAACAGATTGCTTTTGATATTTATCGTACAAATCACTCAGATTCGAGTAAGTTGCAGTAGGTAGGTTACGTAACCGTAACTACGTCTGTCAGGTTTAACAAAACCTTTCTATTTTTGCATTGTTGCTATTATCACATGATTTGAGACATTTTATGTATTACGAGGCTTAGTATTATTGTAGTGCTTATGCTAACGCATCTATTATCGTTCTATAAAAGAATAAAAGTATACCATACTTGACTTTAGAGCACATTAATATTCGCTGATCATTAATAAGTTATTCCTAAGCAGGTATTACCTAGTCGCTGTAGCTATTTGTAAATTACTTTAGCTATTATTAAATTTTGCATTGTATCAATTCCAGGTTGGTTAAACGTCGCTTCCCAAAGATGCAAAACACTAAGGAAATCAAGACATTAAATAGAAAAAGAGCTAGTTACAAAGGTCAACTGACAACGTTTAGTCGATATTTATCGACTTTGGAATGTTCCGAGTTTGATGCTTTGGGTGCACGTGAGTTACAAATGCGTATCACTAACTTAGAATCGTTGTACCATAAATATGACAAGGTTCAGTTACAACTGGAATGTGAGAGTGAGTCGACAGAAGAGCTATTTTCTGAGAGAACTAATTTTGAGAATACATATTTTCAATGTATCGTTACCGCTCAACAAATGCTGTCAGATTATAACAACACACTCAATCATGACAAAAAAGTGGAATCGCCTCATTCCTGTCATAGTGGTGGTCACAGTCATAAACTCGTTAAGTTGCCAACCATACAATTGCCAAAGTTCAGCGGTTCCTATAATAACTGGCTTGAGTTCAGGGACACTTTTACAAGCTTGATCCACGATAATAAGGAGATTGATGTCATAAATAAGTTCCATTATTTAAGGTCGTCTTTGGAGGGTTCTGCTGCGGTTGTGTTGCAGTCAGTTGAGTTCTCGTCACAAAACTATGAGATGGCATGGAGACTTTTGACTGAACGGTATGACAATAAAAGACTTTTAATTAAAAATCATGTCACCGCTTTATTTAATCTGGAATCAATCTCCAAAGAGTCCTCAACAGCACTGAAGCATTTCATTGATCAGCTAAATAAAAATCTACGAGCCTTGCAATCATTAGGGGAGCCTGTACAGCACTGGGACACTATTATAATTCATATTGTCACACAAAAACTGGATTTAAAGTCATTGCGTGAGTGGGAAGAATTTAAAGGCAGGTTAGATAAAAATGAACGCATAAAGTTTTCATCTCTGATTGAATTCCTAAATAATCGTGCGGATTTGATTGAAACTTTGGAACTGTCTCGGTTTTCTAATAGTAACCACTCCAACCACTCCACCGCTACCAATCCAAACAAGAATAGTGCTAAATTAAGGAGCATGGTTTCCGTGCAATCAACGTCCACGTACACTTGCCCTAAATGTCAGGGAGATCATCATTTAAATAACTGTCCACAGTTTTTATCCCTGAGTAACAGCGGTCGTAAAGAGATGTTGGCTAATGTCAGAGTCTGTCACAACTGTTTACATGCAGGTCACTATTCAAACCAATGTAAGAAGACCGGTTGTAAAATTTGTAAACGTAAACACCACACACTCATTCATTTAGCGGATTTTAATTCCGATCGACAGATAGCACAACCATCTTCGAGTCACAATGTGACCGTGACGTCATCATCGCGTTCCGATGTACGCGAGGTACAGTCGCAGACCCACCCGACCACTCAGTTAGCGTCGAGCGCATCTAACCGCGCATTACAAGGGTCTGGCGAGATGACACTGACTGCACATGTATCTGATAACTCGCAATCGGTAGGTACCGAGGCGAGTGACGTCTTACTATCTACGGCGTTAGTTAAAATATTAGATTCAAATAACACACAACACATCGTTCGCGCTGTACTCGATAGCGGCAGTACATCGTCCTTGATGACGAATCAGCTGTGCGAACGACTCAACTTGCCTGTATTATACGTAGACAAATGTATTGAAGGTATCAATAAATCTAAGTCGAAAGTAGGTCAAGTGTGTAGTGTTTCGATAACTTCGTTGAACGAATCTTTCAGCACAAGAATGCAATGCTTCGTTTTGCCTTCTATTACAAACAACGTGCCTTGTAACAAAATTGATATTTCGGATTTAAATATTCCGTCTGATATTTGCCTGGCCGATCCTCATTTTTATAGGCCTTCCGCTGTTGACATGATCATCGGCGCAGATTTATTCTGGGACTTACTTGGTTCAGAAAAAATTAGACTAGGTACTGGAAAACCTATTCTACAGGACACTCGATTGGGATGGTTAGTGTCAGGCCCTATTAACAGCGGTCATTCATCCCCCGAGTCAACCATTATTTGCAACTTTTTGCAAGTAGAATCCAGTACTGGCGCATCTGATATGCGATTTGCTGAAACACAAAGCCAATTATCTCGTTTTTGGCAACTTGAAGAGATCTCTCATAAAGATTCTCATTATTCACCCGAAGAAAAACGTTGTGAGGAACATTTCATTAACAATACGACCCGTTTAGACAACGGTCGATTTTGTGTTAGAATTCCGTTTAAAAATGACTCTAAAGAGTTAGGAGAATCACTATCTCGTGCAAAACAATGTTTTCTGTCATTAGAGCGTCGTAATGATAAACAGCCTATGCTAGGAAAAATGTACCGTGAATTTATGTCTGAATATGAACAGTTAGGTCACATGTCTGAGGTACCGTTGCTTTCTGAACAAAAGACATATTTCATTCCCCACCACGGTGTCCTACGCGAAAGTAGCACAACTACTAAATTACGTGCAGTATTTAATGCGAGTGCTCCTACCTCATCAGGTGTATCCCTGAATAATATTCAGATGGTGGGGCCAACCGTGCAGGATGATCTTCTGTCGATACTGATCAGATTTCGTTTCCCAAGATATATTCTGTCAGCAGATATTGAGAAGATGTATCGACAGATAATCATCCACCCGGAGGACAGACCTTTACATCAAATCATTTGGCGTGAAGATGCGTCTTGTCCGTTAAAGGCATTTCGCTTAAATACCGTCACTTATGGTACCGCTAGTGCACCCTATTTGGCTACTAGATGCTTAAAACAGTTAGGTCTGGAATGTGTGGACAAAACTGTCAGTGAAATCATCATTCATGATTTTTACGTTGATGATCTGTTAACCGGCGTGGATCAGCTAAAGGAAGCTGTCAAAATCCAGCAAGATGTCACGTCAGTTTTGTCCTCAGCTTGCTTACCTCTCCGTAAATGGAAATCCAATGAGCCAACTTTAATTCCTCATGACTCGGATCATAACACTGAGTCGTCACTCAATTTAAATATTGGTAATAATGAACCAACAAAGACTCTGGGGCTCAGCTGGCAGGCGATATCTGATCAATTGCTCTTTCCAATAGGTTGCTTATCTTCTAACGGAAATAGCAAACGCGATGTACTTTCAGTCATCGCTCAGATTTATGACCCCTTAGGTCTATTGTCACCATGTGTCATTTTATTAAAAATGTTTTTACAGAAACTATGGTTACTCAAGCTCGCATGGGACGAACCTTTACCCGAGGAGCTATTTAAAAGTTGGAGTAAAACCATAAGTAATTTGTCAGCTTTAAATGATATGAGTATTCCTCGTCGTGTAGTTTGCGATGGATATAATAAAACGATTGATTTACACATCTTTGCAGATGCATCTGAGCTAGCATATGGCGCATGCGTTTATGTTCGCAGTGTGAACGAGGCTGGAGAAGTTGTTGTACGTATACTTATAGCTAAAAGTAGGGTTGCTCCGATTAAACCAACAACCATACCTCGCCTTGAGCTTTGCGCCGCGCTGGTAGGTGCTCGTCTGTATCAAAAGGTTATAAATTCATTGCGTGATAAAGTAGGATCAACCACTTTGTGGAGCGATTCCATGGTAGTTCTGGGATGGCTTAATAAGTTGCCCAGCAAACTAGAACCTTTTGTGAGGAATCGCGTGGCCACTATCTTGGAAGATACCGAGAAGTGTATATGGAGGCATGTACCCACCGATCAAAATCCTGCGGATCTGATCTCGCGTGGGATAAAACCGGAACAAGTCCATGCATCCGACTTGTGGTGGACCGGTCCATCCTTCTTAAAACTGAATCCTTCTCATTGGCCTACTCATCCCAATGTCACCACAAATGATGAATCTCAATCAACCACAACGTTGCATTGTCAAATCTCTCAAAACACTGACATTAAACAAGTCATTATATTCAACAGATTTTCTAATTTGTTAAGACTTTTACGTACTGTAGCGTACATGCTACGTTTTTTGAACATTTATGTTCTCAAAAGGGAGGTTCAACCCGCAGTCAACTACAAGTATGTTGATGCCACAGAATTGCAACATTCGTTAAATTTTATACTTCCGTTAGTTCAGAGGGAATCATTTCCAGAGTATGAATTATTATTGCAGGGCAAATCATTACCCCCCAAAAGTCGTCTTTTAAAATTTAATGTTTTTATTGATAGTAATAAAATAATGCGTGTTGGGGGCCGTCTTTCTAATTCAAATTTCCCTCATGATAAGAAATTTCCTATTTTACTACAGTCCACTCATCATTTTTCAGTTATTTTGTTTCGTCATGAACACAACCGTCTGCTGCATGCAGGTCCACAACTATTATTGGCATCTGTTAGGGAAACGTACTGGCCAATCGGTGGTCGTTATTTAGCTAAGGCTACCTACCGCAAATGTGTAAAGTGCACGCGCGAGCGTGGAAAGGTGGTAGTGCCTCAAATGGGTAATTTACCGACTAAACGTATTACGCCTGGTACCTATCCGTTTGAAAACGTAGGTATAGATTATGCGGGACCTATGAATGCCGTATCTCGTCAAGGTCGTGGATGTAGGGTTGTAAAGGTGTATATAGCCGTTTTCATTTGTTTAGCTACAAAATGCATGCACCTTGAATTGGTTGGCGATTTAACGAGCAAATGTTTTATATTGGCCTTACGTAGATTCATTTCTCGCCGAGGTAAACCCTCAAATATATTCTCAGATAATGGCACTTCATTTGTCGGTGCTTCAAATGAATTATCACATTTTTTAAAGAGTAATTGTGACTCATTGGGCCTTGAAGCCTCTAACGAAGGAATCCAATTTAATTTTATACCGGCCTATGCGCCACATTTTGGCGGTCTTTGGGAAGCGGGCGTGAAATCAACTAAATTTCATTTAGTGCGAGTGTTGGGACATTGTAATCTTACATACGAAGAGCTCAATACAACTCTAGTTCAAATTGAAGCAGTGTTAAACTCGCGCCCTTTGACCCCGCTGTCTTCAGACCCAGCCGACTGCACTCCGTTAACGCCTGGTCACTTTATTATCGGGCGTCCGTTCACCTGTCTACCCACGGAAGATCTTCAGGGACATCCTGTCACCGGTTTGAGCCGTTTTAACCGAATTGAGCAGCTTCGCCAGCAGTTTTGGTCACGGTGGAACAAAGAATATGTTTCCGAACTCCAGCAGCGAGTCAAATGGAGAACTGATGGTCAAACGCTCAAACCAAACATGCTCGTCGTCATTAAAGAGGACCACCTTCCTCCTCTACGATGGAAGCTGGGCAGAGTCATCGCTGTCTATCCTGGGAGTGATGGCATTAGTAGAGTGGCGGACATCAAGACCACAACTGGAGTCATTCGTCGAGCGTTTTCGAAGATTTGTCCGCTCTTAGAAGAAGAGTGCTTTGGTTGAAAGCTGTGCTTTCAACGCCCGGGGGCATGTTTAGAATTAATATTATAGCTTTTAAGTCAATTTCATACAATAACGCCTAAATCAGTTTCGATAGCAAAATGCATCTTTCCAACTCGTCATAACTGTCAGGCGTTCTTGTCTCTTTCTTGCCTTCGTCTCTCTCACTTATGTAAACGTACTGACTGTATGTACTTCCTGATAAATTAAATCAGTATAAATCACCGAAACTGCCGTTTTCATCAAATACTACCTGGGATTCATAACAATAAGTTACATTACTATTTATAGCGGCTCACATTCAGCAGATAAACCTGATCAGGTATCTTGAATCATCATGTATTGTTAAACTTTCTGAATAAATTTAAAAAAAAACGAGTAAGAGCGAATTTTACCAACGAAGAGTAACATTTACTCGAGAGATCTTCTACTTTTTACCAACGAAAGAGTAACATTTACTCGAGAGTATCTTCTACTTTTTCATAGACACCAGACAGATTTCGTGTAACTTTTGTTGGCTAAGGCTGGCCCGGATTTTACCAACGAAAAGTTATACGAGAATAACTATCCCGGGGATAGTTTGTAATTTTTTCATAGACACCAGTGACACCTAGATCAGATCACCTCACCTAGGTGTCACTGGTGGTG
>CAUOQF010000090.1:0-60118 GCA_963457715.1 Argyresthia albistria
AATTCAATGCAGGAATGCAACTTGGCCAGCGCTTTAGTTGTCTCTGTCTTATCTACTTGATTATTATTATATTCAATATTTAACGGTAAAGATCTGCGCCTGCGGGGGAATGCGGGTCGCCAAACGTTTGTTGTATTCAACAAACTTTCGCATACGCATATTCATATGGTCTGAATTCAAGTAATTTAGTTTTATTGATATTTAATTTTAAATTATTGAGTTCCATCCAATTTACAACAGAAGTAAGAGAATCATTGATATCTTATCTGTGTGTGTCTCGCTCTCTCACAAAGTCTGTTACATTCCGGGAGTTAAACCTAAGTCAACTTGAGACCAGAATCGTGACGTCATTACGGCGCTTTTAAGGCAATTACCTGTCAGCCTTGTCTCAAGTTAACTCGACCTGGTAGTATAATAGGTACTATTGTTTATGCAGCCGTATTGTGTCCTACTGCCGAAAAAAGGCCTCCTGAATCCACACATCCCTAAACTATACCACTTCCGGCCACCCCACGGCAGGAACTGTTCGAGGTCGCCCCGCCATCCCGGTTTAGGCCTGCCCCTACAGCCATCATGTGGCACCGATTCAGTGGCGATTATTGCCCATCGTGCATGGGCAACGTCAATAAATAATAAATTCACGAAAAATATATTGTGTATCAAAATCAAATCGTTCAAAATATGGATGCGATAACAACATATGTAGTATGTCACAGACAACCACATTTATGTAAGTCGATAGCGGCAAAATGTAAAGGATTATAAATACACGCGTTTATTAGATATGTATGTTGTATCTGATAATAATCGTAACAGTATCAGCTTTTGTCGGCGTAAGTAATATGTATAGGTAAGATGGCGCATTAAGCATTGGTTGGCTGTTATCAGTGTATGTGTCGTAGCCATATCGTAAAATTTGGTCATATCATGATATGGCTGGTTTTGATGATAATATGTATTTTGAAAAGAATTTCATTTAGATATTTCAATATTTCTTGGATTTTTAGAAAATAGGTGGCCGAAAGGTAATATTTGATACCCCACTCGATAGGTTTCAAAAAAATAAAATCCCGTATAAAAATTGATGATTGATGACGTCCTAACTCCCCCCCCCCACCAAGGGAAAAATTGAGAAAAGCTCTCGACAAAAAAATTAATTTAATTCAAGGAACACGTGTGCCAAGTTATGTGAGGATCTCTTTGAAAACTGTGGCCCCTAGACCGGAACTGACAGACATACATATATAGATAGTTACAGACGGACGAAAGCAAAATCGGCCTCCTATCTTGTCGAAATGGAGCCCTTCGCTCGCTCGGTCAAATAATTAATAATGTAGGTTTTGTGAATTATTTTAACACGCTGAGTGTGGGGCTTCTGGAGGCTAACTTTCCTACGGTGCGGTAGAGGATCCAACAGTCTCACCCTGCACCTTCCCCGGGTGCCATGTGAGCTTTTTAATCCCACATCGACTCGCTGAAATACTGAAATGCTGAAATACTAATGAAACTAAAGGGATGGAAAGTATATTTGCAAAAAATAATAATTTGAAAATAAATTATATTTATAGCATTTGTATAATAGAGTGACTTTATATACCTTTGACCTCTCGCAGGGCTCCGACAAACGAAAATCGAGAAAAAAACGGAATTACTATGTGAGGTTGGAACGTCCCTTCTTGTTGGTAAATAAATAAATAAATATCTTTAAAAATTCTGTTATAGCTTTGGTCAAGCGTTGGTCTTGTAATTGCGCTAGATGTCCTGCCCACTTCCACTTGAGTTTTTTAGCATGAACTAAGGCATTTATAATCTTGGTTTTTCTTCGTATTTCGTAGTTACTTATCCGATCTTTGAGTTATATACCTAAACATGCGCGCTGAATTGCTCTTTGACAAACTCGTATTTTTGAAGATCCATGTTTGGCAGCCATAATGTAAGACAAGGTAAAAGGCACGATCTATGATTTCTATTTGAATCTTAATGGGATCTTTGATTTTAGAATCTCATTGAAACTCAACTTTTTCCATTTTAATGATAGATAATATATATAGCTATAACAACTTGGGAAGGTCCTTTAAGAAAAAGAAGAAGAGGGCGTCCATTAGAACGTTGGAAGGAAGACATAAATAGAGTAGGGGGCCCAACGTGGATGAAAAAGGCAAACAATAGAGACGACTGGCACAAATTGGAGGAGGTCTTTACCCAAATCAGAGGTCTGGAATAAAAAATAATAATATTTGAAACTGTAGTTTATAGATGTATCTAAGTTAAATCAAATTAATTTCTGTTTTGTAAGCATTTTTCTCCTGAAATAAAGGCTTTTTTATTTTATTTTTATATAGATTCTAATGTTTTTTTTTTTACATAAAACAAATACTGAAACATATTCTTATCATAATAGTTAAGTATGAGGTGACAAGATATTTAATAAATTGTTTGTATACGTGGTCTTCTAGACTTCTAGAGGAACAATGAATTTTTCATTTTCAACCGACTTCAAAAAAAGGAGGAGGTTCTCAATTCGACCCGTATGTTTATTTTTTCTATGTTTGTTACGCGATAACTCCGCCAATTATGAACCGATTTGAACAAATCTTTTTTCGGCGTATAGGTAATACCTCAATGGTGGTCCCATTGACACCAGGTCAGGATCTGATGATGGGATCCTGGAGAAATCGAGGGAACTCTTCAAATATTATAGGCAGACCTATAGTGATTTTTGTGTTTTTCATAATAACTCGTGCAAATGCACACGGTAAGCATAATATTGTGATGCGGAACTGCTGATGAAGACCACAATGGCCACCAGATCTGCTCAATACTAGGTACAAATACAATGCGTGGCTGACGGGCAGGCAACGCATAGCCTAAACCGGTGGACCTAGAGCCATGAAACTTTGTACAGGGGTTCCTTAGTCGCGTGGGGTAGCACTGATATAGGATTTGACAAAATTAATTCCCCAAAGGGGGGGGGGGGATAAGGGGTTACAGTTAGTATTAAACTCAATCTAATCAAATAGGGTTTGTGGAAGTCGGTTTTTTCTAAAGTTTACTTTTTGTTTCAATTATTATAATAAAATACCTAATGAAGCAACGGACCTACCAGAAAGGAGGTTCAAAAACTATGTCCAAAACGGCCTATTGAAGAAGTCTTATTACAGTGTAAAAGAATATTTAGATGACAAAACTGCATGGTCTTTACCATCTCAGCGCACAGAAATCCAAAGAGGGGCGATGGACTGAGTCAGTACGTCTCTCCTCGGTGTATTTCCTTAGACTTAAGTAGAAATACATAACATTGTATTTTTAAGGCTCTGATATTTTAAAAGATGTACGGGGGAGGTTTCTTGCCCTTCTTTGCTCCATCCCTAAGCCCACAACTTCCGAACGGGCGGTAGTATACAAAAATATTAATATTATGTTGACTAAGTAATATGTATGATTTTATGGTCAGTAAATTTTTTTAATTGAATTGACTCTACCCCGAAATTACTCCTAAAACCGGCCAAGTACGAGTTGGAGTCGCGCAAGAAGGGTTCCGTACCACCATCTATAAAAAACAAATCGAACCATGATTGCACTCCATAAACGATGGATGGATACGTATATTAATGCGTCAGTCGGAGAACATGAATGCTATTGCAGTGCACGGCAACGTACATATACAATGGCTGAAATAAATAATAACATAAATTGAGAAAATTAGCGGAACTAATTAGGGAGTTACAAAAAGCTTCAGAATTGTGTTGGGCGGTCCCCTGAAAAGGGCCAACTAAATCCATTTACCTTGGAACTACCAACCAACCTGAAAACCAACTTCTAACTTTTTTGGTGGGTTTTCGAAGCCTTGAGCGAAAAACTTTCGTATGTCTAAGTTCTCCATTATGAGTCATGAAACATAGCACGTATCGTACCAACAATAAGAATCCCTTGTGAGAAATGGCCGCACAGCTCACTATCACAGGCATAGCCCGTTACACGGCCACCACGCCGCCGGTCGTCAACCGACAGAACCGTGACTCGCGTAACAACCACCGCTGACACTTCCGTCCACAGCACGACATAATTACAAACGGAAAATAATTTAACAACAGCACACAACTACTGAGAGGAATTTCGAGGAAGCCAGCAATGTTGTCGATTGTTGAAGCAACTATCGATGTCGGTGTCAGCGTCACCGACGCCCGATGGCACGAAGAATGCTGCGCACGTACATTTGGGTCCAACCGATATTTTGTGCACACAAAGTAACGATTACTCATGACCGCCGAAGTTTATTTACGACAGGAAGCAATTGCGATTGTGTGCCTATATGGTATACCCATAACTTCCAGATAGGGAGGTGTTTCGCATCCTGAGCTTTATTTAAACTTTCTTTGGTCAAATTCTATGAACGTTTACAATAATTACTTAGTGTAGACAGATTAGTAACAAATCCCTGCGTTTTTTTTTTTACTTACGCATGAACAGGGGAAACAACTGTATTGGGGAAAAGCTCTACAAGGGTAAGGATGAAACTTTTGTGAGCAATTTTTCATCGTAATCCTCTGGGGACAGTACGTATTCCCGACAGTCTTGGTCACTGATTGGCAGTTGGCTTTGTATAAGCCTATCTGACACGGTTGTGTTAAAAAGAATAAATCATAGAATATAATATATTATATCATATCACCTCGGCGGCTATTGCATCTGGAGCATGATTCTCGCGCATTCGATTTACGATATCTGCACCTATATCGAGTGATTTCGTATGGGAATCTGTCAATATTGGTCTCGATATTCGTATATCGAAGCCGCGAGAGTCGACCCGCTGCAATCTACATATTACGTCATTTATATTGTGGAAGAAGATTTGCAGTCGGACATAGGTATGATGCTATAACGTGAACGGCGGAAATGATGTCATCGTCCACACCAGCACACGACAACGACACTCATGGCCACAGTACACAGTTAATCGAGGATGCGTGTATAGACAACGATTTACAGCGCAAAGTGCCAGTCCTCCCGTGTATTACCAATCTATGGAACAATAAAGAGTGCGCGTGTAAGCATATAAATGAGCGGTATCGTATGCAAGGGAGACCGCTCGCACCATTAGTAAGCGGTACTGGGTCCGGAGTAATTGACCGACGGGCTAATATAATTCTAGGCGCATTTTGATCCTTCCTCTTTCCTTTTTCCTATCGGTCAGTGGCAAGCTTGTCATCAACGTGTGCTTATGACATGACATGAGATGGTATGATAGCTTATTAACTGGTACGCCGACACATCTTATATAACAATAGTTCGCCATTGTTCGGTCGTTCGAGCGGTGTGCTTCTGCGAGTAAAGTGAATATTATGAATTTATTTGCTTTCTTTCTCTTATTTTTGGTTCTCGTCTATCTAACCTTTTCGATGATATTAAAAATCGGTCAATTGCAGGGCTCGCGCATTCGATATATCGATTTTGTATGGGAATCACTCGATATTAGTTGTCGATATCCGTATATCGAATTTACGAGAATCTTACCCCAGGACTCGCACTGGAAGGGACCCGTACCATCGATCGTACAACAAATCTTAAGTACTCAAAACAATAAAATAATAATAAAAATAATAAAAATAATATGCCCTCACAACACAACGATGTGCAAAGACGCGAAATTAATGATCATTATATTATTTTAACGCATGGAACCCTTCGGGTACGGAACCCTAAAAACTATTGCCACAGAAATAGCTATCAGAATACGTTTGTGAATGTTTTCAGAAGGAGGCGTTAGGGCAAATTTTTATGATGGTTTCATAAATCATTATTTAAATCATTCAGCCGTTACTCCATCCATTATATATTATATACCTTTATAATTCCCGGCATATGTAAAGAATAACTTAAGGCAAAAAGAAATAATGCATTCTTTGTCCAGTAAAATTATCAAGATACCTGGATTAATTGCCACATATGTATACAATGTATACAAACAAGATACTTAATAATTTAGCTAATTATACACAAGACGCAGTTGTGAAACCGTCCTCCTTACCGCATGAAATTCAATGTTCTCATCGATATCAATAATATGTCAGTAATGAAATGAGACGTGACCTGAGATAACAAATGACCCGTAGTCGGACACTTCATTTTCACTATTGTAAACGTTCTACTTAAATGCGTCTTGTGCGGTCTGGTGTCAGTTGCTATCGGTCGCTCAGTGGCGCCAATGCACCCAACAACCGGGACTACTATACGTAACCTGCTACGCTTCGGCCGATACGCTTCTGACTGTACTGAACTGAGTGATGGATGTATGATAATGATGTCAACTTGTTAGTTCCTCAGCTCATTACCTATATGAAGTGATTACAGTAACAATATTTGTCAACGTCGAATATATTCCCTCAGATTACATTTGTAGCTTTGATATTAACATATTTATAAATGAATAAACTTGTATTTGTGATAATTATTTTAAACTGTAGTACGTAACGTATATCTGATATTGGTAAACTGGAATTCTGAATTACTCTGGATCATTATTACCACAGTGCACATCAGTCTCGGGTTGTCTTGCGCAAGATTATACTACGTGCGCGTGCGGCCATAAGACGATATAAGAATGAAGAACATGATTTTTCTATTATTATGTGGTGTCTGTTCTTGTGCAATGAAGTATATAGTAAAGTATGTTTTTTACTGTTATACTTGTATTTTTTTGTATTTTACCAAAATTTTATTACATAAGTTTTTATTTAGTTTCTCTGGATCTGTCTATCTGTATCTTACCCATTTGATTGGTCTGGTAACATCCACTCTTCCACTCCGTCCGATCCTGAGCGGTCTCCCTCCAGTCCTTATCCTATAGACCTAACTCATCACTCCATCTTTTCCTGGGTCGGCCACGCTTTTTCTTTGCATTTTCTGGGAGCCAGTCTTATAATTTTTATTTTATCATGTATTCATTGATGAACTCCATCATCAAACCTTAGAACTCATCCGGGACGAAAGTACTTGTTAAGACGAATCAAATGTCCCAAACGTTTGGTAACAGAGTTCCCAGAGTGGCCACCTCCCGGCTCCATCATCAGACCCTGGAGCTTATGCGGGACCAAAGTACTTGTCAAGACGAATCAAATGAGCCCAAACTCGATAGAGTTGCGTCGTTTGGTAACCGAGTTCCCTTGGCCACCTTCCGGCTCCACCATCGGCATCGGGAAATTGTTCGACTTTACGTGCATTTTTATGTAGGAGTAGTATTATTATCCTTTTACTATAAGCATATTTTACAGTTTTCAGATAGCTGCTGGATTATTCGTAATAAAAGATTCTTATCTAAATAGTTTTATTAACATAATAGAATAACCATTACCTAACTACACTTAAACCAACCAAGCTACAACATTTATATCAGCAAGCTACAATAAAATTAAATCATGAATATTATAGTCAGAGAATTCTGTGTTTATTATTAAAGTTGAATTCATTCTCATTAAATAATTAAGTATTACTAATATAGTAAAGTTGGAATTTGACTAACACCCGTTTTACTAACGTCGAACAAGGAAACGCCTTACTAAGTAACTCCTAATTGAAGCCAATGCTTAGCATAAAGTTCCTTTTCACCAATCGAATTGTCCTATTCTAAGAGTAGCCTAGTTTTTTGACAGTTGTTCATGGTTTTGTTCGTCAATCTATCACATGTCTCTCTCTGACACATGAGACTGTCACATGTGTCAGTTTAGGGGCACCTAAGCACTACGCCCTCCCAAATCGGTGTCGTAACTTTAGGTCAGCCTAACGTCGTTAGTCGTGACTTAAGGGTTAGTGAAACGTGTTTTTGCTCTAGTCAACTCCTAAATATTTAGGTATCTGATTTAGGCGTGTCCTATGGTTAGTGAAAACGGGTGTGAGTCCCTTTGCATCAAAAACACTAATTGTGATTAGCGCGTTAATCACAAGACTAAAGACATATTTCATACATTTTGACAGCTGCTAAATGAATAGAATTAGGACTCAAATCGTAATTAAGTTTTTGGTGCGAATGCCCCTTAATATATTTTATGTAAACAACAATTGTGTGAATCATTATTTTTAAAAGTGTACCTACCAGTATATTTCAGCAAAAACATGTCCATTTATATTGAAAAGCTGGCTAAAAGTGGGCATATTAGTGCCTCTGTCCGCCGAAAGGGAAAGCATGACGCTATGTTTATGTCTGTACATACATATATAAACTCCAGTATCTACCTGCGTTACATATGTACATATCCCGCAGGCCCAATCCCGCAAGCCCAATCCCACAAAAAAGGTGAGTGATCCCGCTTTTGCGGGATTGGCTTATCTAATGCGATGTACTCAGTCGTAACATCACTATTTTGTAATATTACCTACGCGGATACTTATTCGGGGCCGAAATGATTTACTTTAGTAATATTGTTGGATGGTGTCGAAGCGTTAATTAATTTGAGATAGCGTTATCAATTTTGTTAAGAGAATGTATATATTTTTTTGTTGGAATAAACTGTGACAGCCTAATTAAAGAATATTTCATAGTATATTGACAGTAGTATGAAGTACCAAAACATAGTGGCGTTTTTTTTTCAAGTTCATCACGTTTTACCACAGAAAAACTAATCGTTTTACTCCGTATCTCAACGTCAAAATTTACCTGTAAGTTCAGTTAAACATTTATTTTTGTATCAGGCGCGCATACACATTCGCTTTAATACTATGGGGCCACATTATTAGGATATTCGTGTCCTAGTGATCATAAACATGACTTGTGAAATACCTTTACAAACATCCATGAATCGTCTCCTAGCTAGCGCCCTGTCCGTCTGAGTAAAAAAATATCAAGTTCAATATTATGATGATACATGCCTTGGTTGTTGTCTTCAACGATAAAAGAAGTGAGATCTAAATGGGTGCCAAGTTCAATGGGCAGTCCTGAAATTTATTGAACAACATAAAACATTTTATAGCAATTCAAAGTATAATTTCTTCTTGTAACTTAGGATAACAGGATTCTGGTCTGACTTGGCTAGTTATCATAAAAAAAATATTATAGCCTTCGCAAGTTCTAAAACTAAATTTTATTATTCCGAAGATTTGGCTTGCTGGTGGATACAGCCATCAAATATAGGGATCTTCCACGACTGTTTTCGTTGGTACCCTCTCGCTCCTACGTCTATTGTTCTCCATTGTATCTTTGGTCGGCCTATGTCCATATGAGACTAACCGATTACTAATAATTCGTATATAAAAAGTGGATAGAATAGAAATAGTCCTTTTATTAAATAAAAAAAATAAAAATTTCAGTAATTTGCCGTATTTCAAGTCCTCTGCGCCACCTGAAGATGATTTCTAAAAAAAATATTTTTTATATTTTTGAGAAGCTCTCTAACCATAGTATAGTTTAGTAATACAGGGTTAATGAAATGCGAAAAATATATCTTTTCACTCCGGCCTAATACATAGGCCTATCTGTTAGGTGTCTTAATGTTGAGGGTCTGACTTTAATTTTTAGTTCATTAATCTTACATGCATATTCATATGTTATAGCTATTTTTATTTTATCAAAAATATTTACTACATTGCAATGGCCAAACATTCCTTTTTCATTATTTTTATACTTAATTTTAATGTGTGTAGGAACTATAGATTTCAATAATATTAGATATTGTTATTGTATTATTAATTTTACTATATATTTTTTATAACTACCTAACTAATTGCATTTGAAATAAAAATCTGAATGACCCTTATTTTTGTGGACTGTAAATACAGTAGATACTGTCATACGTTATCAATTAGCTACGTAAGATACGTAGAGGTCAAAGATAGATATGTACAGAAAAATAATTTGCCATAGATAAGAACGAACAATTTCATTCATTCTGGCTTTCGAGGCGAGTGTGTGGTGCCTCCTTCCAATGCTGTTAGTTCTTTAAGTTATTAAATGATATGATGAATTGATGTTGATTGCAAACTATTTAGTTTTGAATATACATCTGCTGAACTACTTAGTTATTGTCGCTATACAGGGTGACATTTAATTATCTTACCATATTTTGGGGAATGATAGTTCCCATCATTATGAACAACCTTCCCTTAGAAACATATTAAAAATATTTTCAACAGCTCTATCAGCTGATTACAAATTACTATACTATGGGAGACCCAAATATTGTATGTATATATTTTTATAAATTTTGGAATTTGATAGAAGTAGTGTCGAGTTCATTATTCATTAATATATGAGCATTACCAATGTATGAATCAAATATAAATATAAGTACATACGAGTAGAAGGGATTACGCACATAAATATCAGAGCAGGTTTACATAAGTTTGATTGATAAATCTGCTCAGATATTTATGTACAGTCGAGTTCATAAATATATGAGCAAAACCAATATTTCAAATATAAATATACGTAGATACATGGAATGGTACTTATATATCTGAGCAGATTCATCAATCAAAAATATGTACAAATATCACCAGTCATATTAATCTGAGCAAGCCTTTCAGTTTCTAAACAACTGATAACTATAAATATCTTTACTAACATTTTTCAAAATAATTTAACCAAGTGAAATTACATAAACATCTACGCAAGGGGTTTTTGGGTTCCGTACCCGAAGGTTACCAAACGGGACCCTATTACTAGGCCTCCGCTGTCCGTCCGTCCGTCCGTCCGTCTGACCGTCGCGTCAGCGCGGGCTCTATCGCCCGAAACGTAATAGCTAGAAAATTGAAATCACAGAATTTGTAAGTAACTAGATAATATCTGTTGTAACAAATACTGAACTACACGAAATATTGGAAAAATAAAGGTGTCCCCCTTCTAGAAACGAGATTTTTTGTACTTTTTTGTACGATGGTGCGGAACCCTCCGTGTGAGAGTCTGACTCGCACTTGGGCGATTTTTTTCAAATACTAAACATTTATGGCACAAACCTATCTAAACTAAGGTATTCCAATTTTATGTAAACAAATAGAAGTTCATAAATAATATAATTCATAATTTCTTTATTGTACATAAACAGTTACACAGGACAATAAAAACATACAAAAAAGTATACAAAGGCGAGCTTATCTCTAAAAACAGACCTCTTCCAGCAAACCAAGTATATCTGAATGAAGACTTCGAATTAGAATGTCAATCACCGAAAAGAGTACCGTACTGTCAAATAAAACATTGTGTCTTTCATTTTGAGTATGACGTCAAAGAAGTGTCATTAGTGATTGCTTGCGGCTTGATACTCAATTTTGCTAGTTTCGATTTACAATCGACTGAAAGAGGTTGAACTGTTATCAACATTTATGACTGGAAACTTACCATTTTTATGTATAAGTCATGTTCTATTGTGATAGAATTCGTGATTCATATGCGTTTCATAGAATTGATAAACCCCTTCATGACCGTGGTACGGTTGTGTAGTCCGGTCAGCCGGACTATGGAACATTTGTTTTTCCCGAGATTCAGTTATTACTGTACAAAATACCGGACAGCAGAAAATTATGCACAAAATACCGGACAGCAGAAAATTAAAATAATTTCTTGATTCAGTCAACCGAAACATGGAAATAAGAAAGTAATTTTCCCAGATGGAGTGGCAGAGGCACAACTTCATATTATAATATTTATAATTTTGACAGGTGTTACTATTTGTGACAGGTGTCACGATTTTGAAAGGATCACGATTTGGACAGTTTTCACAATTTTGACAAGTGCCATCATTTACAAGTGTCACCAGTTTGATATTGTGTCATGATTTTGACAGGGCCCACGATTTGGAAAGGTGTCACAATTTTGACAGGTGCCATCAAATAAACAAACATTTATCTACAAGCACATACATTGCTTCTGGCCCCACACTAGGATACCCCGTGTCGTGGGACTAGAAACAGCGATTGTAAAATGACATGTAAAAATCCAAGACCTGGAGATTTATTCTTTTGTCCCCAGCCGGGATTCGAACCCGGGACCTCTCGCATGGTAGGCAGATGCGCAACCGCTGCTCCACAGAGGCATCATCATCATTCGTCATAATTTACAGGTGTCACCAGTTTAATAGGTGTCACCAGTTTAATAGGTGTCACAATTTTGATAGGTGTCACCATTTCTCGTTTTCACGATTTTGACAGGGGCCACAATTTTGACAGGTGTTATCATTTACAGGTGTCACCATTTTGACAGGTGTCACAAAATAGTTATAATTATAACCTTATAACTGATAAAAATCAGGACACCTGCCAAAGTTGTGACACAAATCATAATGTTCGTAACTTCTTCGATGCATTATTACATATATAATTTACGTCTTGGTCTAATTGTAAAAGATGTTATTGCACCGAATTGTCTACCAAAACGGATTCAGAACTTTTCTTATTATTGCACTTCATCCGTTTTATTTTGATGAGTAGGCTATGAGAAACAATGATTTATTTATTTGTTCAGATATTTATGAACTTCTACTTGTTCTCATTAAATTCTGTACCTTAGAGGTAGATAAATCAACTTTTTGAGAATTTCATTTCTATACATTAGGGTCTACCCCTAGTGGAATTACTATTGTCTACCTTTAAAAGTGAACTTACTATTGTCTACCTCTAAGGTTTAGAATTGAAATACGTTAGTACATATATTTTTGTGCCACTTCATATTCATTAATATCTGATACTTACTTTCACTTGGTTATATAATTTTGAAAAATATTAGTTTAGATATTACTGAAAGGCTTTCTCAGATTGATATGTGTACATTTTTGATTGATAAATCTGCTCAGATACATAAGTACCATTCTTTTTCCTTTGTCTGGTGTGTTTCTGTCCTTGTAATAAACGTTTCTTTCTTGCTTTCTTCTTTCTATTCTATGTACATTTACATTTGAAGCCTTCGTTTTGCTCATATATTAATGAATTCGACTGTACCCTTCCATGTACATTTATGCTTGATGCCTTGGTAATGCTTATATATTAATGAACTCGACTGTACACTACATAGTTAATTAACACTCACAAGGTTCTTCTAGTCATCTATTGATAGCCGGCAACACACCCTTTCTGTTCAAATGCCGTTCTGAAATCGTAACCTCATTTTCTTCTCCTTCACATGCTGCGAAAACCAATACTCTTACGATAGCAAGTAAGGTATTGATTTTGTGGCCAAATGTTTGATCATTAATTCGCTTCTTGGCTATTTTGCCACAGTTCGACGGTTTCTTGATAAATTGAGAGAACGCAAATATAGTAAGAAAATGAAATTCTCACAGTATAGGAAATAATAATTGAGTTAATTAAGGTAAAACTATTTATACCTAATCTGATAACGTAAATATTTTAATGTAGATTAAAATCAGTTTTCTTTTATCTACGATTTAAGATGAGAAGGAAAAAAACTCCCAAACAACTTCTAATTTTACTGTTCTATTGTAAATAAGATTGTATTCACTATTCTTGAAAAGTAACTATTTCCAAATATAATGTGCAAATGATTTGCTTAAACAAGAATATCTTGCCTTTTAGAGATTCTCGCCGCGAGAGATTAGTGGCATGTTTAAATGCAACAGTGGAAAAAGCTATTGATGTTACCTACTAAGTTTTATTTCCAAACTAGGTTACTTGCCCCTGCCTCAACAAAAGCAACAGTGTTCCTAACAATGCACTCTAAATACTAAACAGACCGTCGTCGTCGCTTGATAGTCTAATAATTTACTTGCACATATTATTTCCAGAAGCATAAATCTGTCCGGGGGCTATTTATATAACATGCGGAACTGAAATCTCGCACACAAAGAAAATCAATGAGATTTTCTAACATTGCTATCCAGTGCTATTTCCAATCCATGAATGAGTTGAGTTAACTTGTCTAATGTCTAATCAAATCTGATATTTGTATAGTGCAATACCATGAACTTACAATGAAATTAATGGTTTTCAAAGACTAATAAAATAAATGAATCCCAACGTCAAAATTAACTGATGACGGTAAGATAACGGTACGTACGGTCGGCTGCGTCTAAAATTGAGCAGGTCATATTAACGAGTGAATCCCGCTTAAACTGCTTGTATACCTACTTTTAGGCGCAGGCGACCGTACGTAACCAATTACAAATATTCTGCAAAATAAATTGATTAATGAAATACTCGGTGAAATATGATTCAACACTGGCAAAAATTTCAATAAAATTATTCTTATTATACGTTCGAGCATAGAATGGCAATTCAGAGATGGTGGTCGTAGTTTTGACTTCTGTCATTTCACAGATTACGTGGTGGCACTATACAGATCTACCAACTTTATTGTGAAATGGCGGGTGTAAATTGGTGTCGCCTAGTATTGCTATATTTGGAATTGTGTCCGACTATAGAATGACATTTCAAAGAAAGTGGTCGTAGTTCTGAATTCTGACATTTCATATTAAAGTTGTTAAATCTGTATTTGTGTGTCTCAGATCAATGAATATCCTTGTGTAAAGATGGGTGAAATATTGAATACGTCTGCATGTGCCTAAAACTCATAAGAAAAACAAAATGCGTGTGTGCTTCTCGTTTGCATAGGCTGTACAGCAGTTTTAGTGATATGCAGTCTGATTTATGAATCATAATATTTTAATGTGTTTGTACTAATCAACCAACCGCCGAGCAAAGCTCGGTCCCCAGATAATTGTCATTTCATTACGTATTGAGTCGAGAGCCAGCGCAAAGCTTCCCTTTGTTATTTTACTGAGGTATGTACCTAATTTAAGATGTCACTTAACATTACATTTTTGCATTGATTCCGGAACCAAATCTGATTATACAGAACTCTAATGTCCTTACTACAAAAAATGTTTAATGTCCCACACGTTCATTGAATAAGTGTTGCTGTCATTGCCACCCCACTATGGGCGAAAAAGAGGACAGCGGTTTTTTCGATTAGGGGTAAATGTATGCTGACCAATTAGTCGTCGCATAGCATGTTTGAGTAGCGGCTATCGACTCGGTGGACGCGTGTGGTTGGCCGTAACAGCGCGTTGCCGGTACGTAATGTGTTTTTGGCGTGCCGCACCCCCGACCGCCCTATCAGCCCAACAAACATTCAGGTCCTATAGCCCTTTAAAAAGTGCGTCCATATCCCGAGATTGGTAGTTGCGTGCGGCCATTTTTTATATTACGACGAAGAATAATTAGCTTTATCTGATAGTGCCTTTTTTCAACATGGTAATTTACTCGTAGCATGGAAGCCGCTGTTTCGGCTCGTGTTTTCCGTGGTAGTAGTGTTTATTGGCATTAAGCTTTTATGAACTATTAATGTCGGCAATTTTATGTGATATATGTTTGCACACAATAAGTATAAATGGCTATTAACGTTTGTAGAAAGGTTTTTTCAACATTACTGCCATAAGATTTTATAGTTATGCTTGCAACCCAAGTTTTGTGTAATTCCTGTAAAGGTTGTAGCACCGGATTTTCGATCCGCGCTATTAGCGCCAGGCAGTTTTCGAAGGTAGTAAAAAAACCAAAAGACTCATTATTCCGTGCTATTTCAGTATTGCTAAATACTGTTTGTCCAATTCTAGGCCTTAAAAAGTCTAAACTATATGAAACATGTGAGAAAAAGCCAACGTTCTTAAAATTTTCAAAACTCTTTAAATTATGTATAATAAATACTCTGAGTCAGAGTCTCTGACCCTTGAACAGTGTAAACTGAAACTTTGTAATTTTATTTTAGTCATAGAAAAAACTGTCCTTTCGATAAAGAACATGTCAAAATATCGCACCGTGAAATTGTATATGGGTGCCAGCCGACGACGATGTCATTGGTAAATTCAAGCTATATGTAGTAAGTAACTTAATATCTCAATAGCATGTCCTGTTTTGTCGTCTGTTGCCTTCGTCAAGTGGTTACGTAGCGGCATGCTCTATGATGAACTATGATATTCAATTACATGATTATGTACTTGTTGTTTTATTTTGTTTCATTTTTGTATGCCCAATGCCCCGAACGAACACCTTGTTTACTGAGGCAACATATAGTGGATCACATAAATAGCATTGATTATCTTGGTTCGTTGGTGCGACTCGATCATCAGGGATAATACCGTCCAGCCCGCCATAATCCTATCATCTATAGTGCTTTAGCTGATATTCCTAACAGCACGATTAAGTAATACATAGCTGCATATAACCTTTACTATTAAAAGTACACGTAAATAGTAGTTTAAAGAATATTATTGTTTGAACAAGTTTGTTCCTTAACACGCTGGGTAGCGTAAGGACAATCCAGTCCTTGGAACAATATTGACATTAAAATTATAAAAAAAAAAATGACATTAAAATTATTTTGACAGTGGGTACCAAGAGTCAATGAATGTCTAATTTTTGACGTTAGTACCCACTGTCAAACTAATTTTAATGTATTTTTTTTTTTTTACAAAAAAAAATAAAAATAATGGCTGCAGCCAGGCGGTTAAGAGTGTTAAGTACGTCAATTTTATATTTTGGTTTAGGTTTATAATTTAATCATTAACCTTCAGTTGATAAAGTCAAAATAATCCTCAATTATATCTTCCCCAAACAAAATTTTAGATTTGACGCGAGTCTACAAAGCGAAGGAACGAACATTTCATTCATCAAAATACATCTCAAAACGGGATTGTCGGATTAAAATAAGATCTGAATGAGAATTAACCGCCGAAGTAATTGCTTAGTTTAATAACAACGGTAGTAGCTAGGTACTAGCAATATTTTTGTGTTTATCTCATTTTTATGAGTTTAAGTAGAAAGCATGAGGTGGTGCACAAGATAGGGATTTAATTGAAGGCGGGGGGTGAGCAGGGGAGTGGGTAGCCACAAACGCCTGCAGGGTCCCGGGCACACTGCGGGGGAAGCAAAATAATAAAAAATGAAGCCGCGCAGAGCTATCCCCGTCCCCGCGAGCTCGGATGCTGTGAAAGTGGCACGCCCGTGGATAAATGAACCTTTTTTTGTTTATAGAATACGCCTAAGCTCAACGTCGCTCCATTTTTGTATTGCCACTTCAATTCTATAGATGTTAGTTCATTCAAGAACCTAAAATAGCGGTCGTCATTAAATTGTGGCCCTCATACTGACAATGTTCCTTGATATTTTATTCACTCTGTTCTCTCTTTTACATGTATTTATTATATTATTATGACAGTTATTATGATTAGCGTTGCATTCTACGATTGTTAACTACCATAATATCATCGTACCTCTAATAAAACAATAACTAACGGAAGTTATAATAATATGTAATAAACCCAACGTTTTACCAAATAATAACGAATTTATGCGTACGAAATGAAAGGGATTTTCTATTATATTTATTTATGAGAATCTTATTCGATCGGAGCGAGAAGTATTAAGTCAACAACGAGCTTGACAATAGAGAAAGACTACTGACGGTCGGTCGGCGTCGGTGTTGCTATATGCTAACCTGTGTTTCCACCTCGTAAGACACAAAATTGACTGTCGCCGGTTTGCAGAGGGGCGATGCCCGTCACGTTCTGCGATTTAAGTGACAGTTTTATTAATTTCCTATACAACAGACTCATCCCTAGTATTCACCCCACTCCATTTCCGACAGCGCACCAGTGGTAGCATATGGAGTAGGCAGCATTTGTGCACGATTCGCAACCAAAAAGTTCAGACAGATGCTTTTAACTCCAGCTTATTAAATTGCATTCGAATAACGCCAGCCCTCCAGACTGAAAGCATAAACTTGTCTTCAATGTTAGATAACTTATAATTATCTATATAAATTGATTGAATTAAACAACGCGTTGATCGGGCATAAACTTAATAGATTTCGATTAATTTTATATAATCCGAATAACGGCGCGTGATCCAGGCAACAAATGCACACGTAGTCTTTTCAGATAAGCTGTATCTTAATGCTGGCGCAGCAGACGGTGGCTTATCTCGATTTCAATTATTACGCTGGCTCTTTCATTGGCCCACCGAAACGAGTGTGGAGAGGCCGGCCGCCCTCCCGTGCGCTCGAGATTGGGGCGTGCTCCACTGTGCTATCTGATATCTCGCCCAAATCAGACACCCACCACTCACGCTTGATTGTCTCGATTAAAAATTTAAGCTTCTCGGACTAACTAGAGTTTTCTAACTGAATATAATAACTAAATAAAGTATGAAGATAACGTTTTTTATGGTTCTACTATTTCATGTCGCTACTGCACTGAAGGAATAAAAAGAATTTGTAAACAAATCGTTAGTCCTAAAGGAACTTATTATATGTTATCCTGGCGACTATGGTTTTTAGACCGGAAAGAAGAGTACCTCCTAACTGAGTTAGCCATTTTTAAAACAGTTCAATTTTTATTTATTTATTTATCCTCATGACAGGCTCAACCTCATGTGATAGTGTAGTATATTATGTTACATTTAATATTTCATAATATATAGCTTATTATAGCAAGTGCTACCCTTGTGAATTCATTCACAGCGCAGCAGGAGAACAGATCTATCTCGTCCGCTATCATGTTCAGTCAGAGTAGAGAGTGCGCGTGTGAGCGGCGGCGCTTTGCCCAGCAAGTTAGTCCGGGCATGTGGCATAGCCAGCAAGGGCGGGCGCCGCCGCCGGCCGCCTTCCCACGTACCCATTTGGTACGCAATTACGCAAAGACCCACTCTCTGCAGAATATCTGCGTTGGATACTTTGCCCCGTAATATTTTAAAGACATACGTCACTAGGGCTAAATCCCTCCTTACTCTAAGTTGGGTACATCAGTGGGTAGAAACGACCCCATACTGCCTCTTATATATGACGGGGTACGGGTAGAATAGAGCACGGCTCCTAAGGACAATCAGATACTTGTGGGCGTTTCTAGTGCATCAAGATCAAGCAATGAGTGAACACATATTCGATCCATTCACAGTTTATTATCATTTTTACTAGTCTTTGGTTACAGTAACCTATAGCTCCGATTGTCACTGGTTATCACAGCACGACACAATGGATGTTACTTATCTCGATTAGGAAACGCGGCGAGTTCAGTGCAGAGCTGGCCCAAGTTGTCACTTCGACGAGATCCCAACCAAAAGTGAGCTGCCGGGCATCTTGTCCCGCCAAGTTGATTCACACAACCCGCGCTTTCATAAACACGAGCTTCTATTGGCCAAAGCCTCTGATTGGTCAAGCCCTACACGCGTACCAATCGTACCACACAATAATGTTGCCAGCTCCGCAAAGACCACGCCCTAGCCTAGACTAGACTAGACGTTTCCCAATGAATTTGAACGCGAACACAAACGAACATCGAACTATAACATTCGTTACGAACTTCACAATTTCTGAACGAACATCGGTCTACCTGAGTCTATGCCGAGACTATGAGTTCTATGAAATAACAACAGAATGACGTCATGTAAAAGTGCCATCAAATGCTGTCTTTTTTGCACAAAATTGGCTTTATAAAATTTAACTGCTGGAATATACATTTGTGAGAATGTCAAGCCATTTTGTACATAATGCTTCAACTTAAGACTTGTTCCTAGATTTATTGGTTTACCTTGGCCACAAGCCTATTCTCTAACATTCTTAATAATTTATACGCACTATGAACTCGTTACTTTATTCGATACATTTGCTTAATTTAATTTAGTCGATTCATTGCGAAAGCGCGATAGCGATAGAGGGATTTTGCTTACAGTAATTCTAACAAAGCCATTTTTTTAGGGATCGTTTGGTATCGTTGGGTATGCCCTAAGTTAGCAACCTCGAAAGTCGAGGGGACAAAAACCTCGAAAATTTCGGACTTTTTCAGCTTTTCACATTTAATTTGATTGAAAACAGTGCATATAAATTTGTAAAAAAAACTGTGTACGAACGAGTAAATCAACGAAGACAACATTTCGTGTCGATGACAAAAAAATATACTAAAACTAGTCCAGTAGTTTGACTTTTATAAAGAGTTAAAAATAGGCCAAAAATTATCAAGATGTATTTTCAGTATAAAATCAGTACCTATGTGTTCCATATCTTGTATAAATTTACCAGGCTGCATCCGCATAATACATAATAATACTTTGGCGACGCAATAATACATTACATTACATCCCTACTGCATGTTCCAGAACATTTTCCAGGTCCAAATTTTTTTGGGCCATACCAGTTCAGGGCTATGAATACTACTTAGGATATCTTCCGAAAAACTTTGGGACTCAGACCACTTGACAGTAAAAGTGGACGTTAAAAAAAAAAAAAGACCACTTGACCAGATGAAACGGCAGGAGTGGCCTTGCGGGACCTGGATATAGCTCGTATCTATAGTGCTAAGTAGCAAATAAAGTTGGTATTCATAGCCCTGTACTGGTACGGGCCGAAACCTTTTAGACCTGCAAGATGAACGTGAGACTGAAATTTTCGAGGTTTTTGCCCCCCTCCCCAAGTTGTCCCCTGACTTTCGATGTCGCAAATTTAGGATCAGCATACTCACGCGATAACGAACATGATTTGTTGGAATTAATGTAATCTCCCAGTACATTCTCTATATATTCCAATTCTTTTAGCACAGATAACATACCCTTTTACTGATATTTCATGCTGCTACCTTTGTCAATTGTGACGACAGCGATCAATCGCAAAATAAATAATATTGATATCGTCTAGAATATCTTAAACTATATTGATTATATTTGTTCACCAGATACGGGATGGATCTCAACGGTGCGAGGCGAAAAAACGCAACAAGAGAAACGACAAGTACACTTAAAGCGTGGCTAAATGAACACAAAAAGAACCCTTATCCTACCAAGGGGGAGAAAATTATGCTGGCCATCATCACTAAGATGACACTAACGCAAGTGTCCACGTGGTTCGCGAACGCACGCCGCCGCCTCAAGAAAGAGAATAAGATGACCTGGGAGCCAAGAAACAGGGTGGACGACGATGATAATAACAATGATGACGATGATCATAAAAGCACCGATGGGAAAGATGGCTTAGGTAAGATTATGAACGATATTTGATTTGGATATTAGGATTATAACCATATTTTTTTATTGTAAGTACATAACCTAATTGTACGAAAACAAAGGCTGTCAAACTAAAATTAACAAATTCGAGTATATTCATAATATTAACTTTGCTAAAAACTTTACATCCTTATTTATAGTCACATCTCACTCACAACTATTACTATTTCAAAATATGTTATTTATAACATTAATATATTCCCATGTTTCTTTAGATGGAAAAGATTCTGGTACGGGTTCCAGCGAGGACGGAGACCGGCCGCAACAAAGACTAGACTTGCTAGGACAAAGAACTGAATCTGAGTGGTCAGAGTCGAGGGCGGATAGCGGACCTGAGTCACCGGAACCTTACGAGAGGCCCATCCACCCGGCTTACCAACATTTACCTTCACGAGCTCCACCCGGCAGTACGCCAGCATCTGCCAAGCCTAGAATATGGTCGCTAGCCGACATGGCGAGTAAAGAAGGCGACGCTCCGACAACTCCTTCCCCCGCGTCAGCTTTCTACCATTCAGCAGCGGCGGCGGCGGCCCGGCTGGCTCATCCTTATGGTAGACCTGAGCTGTACCGCGGTCTCTACCCCCCGACGACCCCCGCGGACGTCGCTCTATTGGAGTACTCGCGCTCGCTGGCGCTGGTGGCGCCGGCGCCGGCGCAGCCCGCACCCTCACCGTCCTCCTCGTCCACGTCTTCGTTGGCAGAGCCGCCTCCTCCTCCGTCCCGCGCCTGACCGCCCGCCCCACGCCCGGCACTGGTGCTCGACAATAACCGCACTCCACTCGCTCAGACAGTGCCAAGAGGTACCACCACCTGTAAATATCGAATTTTAGACTAAATTATTTTAATTTCGTATGCATCGTATACATGTATACATGATAGTTAATAACGTGCACCTATAGCAAAAGCGTAGATGTGATAGTGGCCACGACGCGATGCCCACACGAGGTTGACAACTCGCAAGACGTCGGAGCGGACCCCTTGCTTCGACCGACCGACAATACTAGGTGCTATTACACGTTGGACATTGCGACATGTTGCTATAGTAATTGTTGGAGGTTGTTGAACGAAGTGATTTCAAAATAGGTATTAAAATGTGTTATGTTTTCTCTAGATAACACGAAACTGTTTTATAATATTATTATTTGTATGTAATAGGTTTTTTAAATATCCTTTTCATTTGATCTTAATATTTGTTTAATTAAAAGGCATTCATATTGCATTATCTCTGAAAGTATTGTGGGTGTCCGGTGATTCTTTATTATGCGAAAATAGGCGAGCAAATAAAAACGGAAATAAAGAAAAACACTTGATTCATTCATTAGTCTAGTAAGCCATTGCCCAAAAAAGTTAAATATCGGGTCTTCATTTATATCTAGGGTTCCTCTATTCGTAAATCATATTTTTAAGAGTAGTCTTGGTCTGGCCGATTTTTCAATACTCAATTTTCAAATTAAGATTTCCGTCTGTTTATCTGAGCATTAGAAACTCCACACCATATTCTTAAAGTTTATGTCAAGATTCACCAACATTAGGTGTCATTATATATTTATAGTTAGTAGTTCTCTTATTTATTTTGCGATTCATTTAACATAATAAACATGGCCGGACACCCCGTCATACTTAAAATTTCAATATGTCTGGATTAGCCCTATGAAATAGATTATTAAATAATAGGTCGGGTAAACAGTCTTTTCGTATTTTTATGTGTATCTTTGTAACTAAATATCTTTAGATGATGTATTAAATTTATCTGGCTGGTTTTGATGTCATTAAAAAGATTATGTTTCGAAAAAGGAATAATTTATTAAAATGTTGTTTCCGTCAATTTTTCATTTGTGTTTCTTTATGTCTAAAAAAGTGAATATAATGGAGAAATTCAGTACATTTTAAAGTTGTAAAAAAAGAAAACACGTGCAACGATGGCCGTGAAAAAAAATATATGACGTTTATGAACCTAATAAAGTGTCAGTAAAAGTAGCACAATGTTAGTTTAAATGTTTTCAACCCGGATTTTTTTAAGTCAAAGATGCATCTTTTTGTTCGAGCCGTTACGGTCGTCATACAAAATACGAAGAAACTTTTCACCCGACCTAATATATGAAATCATAAACGTTGTAGATAATATCACAATTTGTCTGTCAATAGGGGCTTATCCGGTCACTGAAACAGGCCAAAAACCTATGAAGTTGCCGATTGGCAAATTGGGCAAATTTATCTTTGGTTTAATATGGCAAATGTCAATAAAAAATATGTCTTTTTCTACAAATTACTCGAATTTCCTTTAAAAAACCGAACCCGTAATGAAAGTCTCATTACATAGTTGTTTGATATGGCAAAACGGCAGCTTCGTATTGTAAAGACCATAATACAAGTGTACAGTATAGTAGTTCAAATCAACGTACTATAAATATTAGGTGATTCTTTACAATGGTATTAATTGTTTTAATTCCGGCTTATACACAAGGTATTCTGTCAATAGGTAAAGGATGCCCTGGTAAATTCAATAAATCTGTGTAGTTAATTTCTAGTCAGAAAGACTATGATTGTCTGTTAAAAGTTAATACAAAAATTAAATTGTAGCTTATTGTTACATAAAATATTTATAAGTTCACCATCATAATTTCTGCTCAGTGATAAATCTGAGTATGTATCGTACTTATCGTTGTAAAAAGATTCCACTCTCGGTTTTTGATCAGAGACAGTTATGATATAAACTATGTTCACACTCCTCATATCCTTACGTTGCATTAAGTTGCATTACGTCTGAGGTAAACCAATACCGAAATAATCAAGCGAGATGGGCCATATAGTCCGATCAATTTTAGACATTCACCCACCCTTGCATAAATACCCAACTGGCTGAAAATTTGTATGAACGTTAGGGACACAATTATAATGAAATAGTAAGAAGTCTCCATCGATCCCATGTATGCATTCTTTTATTCAAGGTCGAAAGTTCGCAAAAAAAATATTTTTCAGCGAAACAGTTAGTTTTATGATAAACATAATTATGTATCACAAAATTGTAGATCGTGCCATTATCTACAAAAATTGTCCCTACACTATTATTATTAGACTTTTTCGTTAAAAAAAATGAAATTTTTGCGTACTTTGACTTTAAATGGAACTTTGTATGGCTCAATCTTACTCGGATCCGGGTAAAGGCCTTGCCCCTCGGTGGAGACATTAATATGCATTTACTTGACCTTATTTAAAAAAATGCACACATGAGATCGATGGAGACTTCACAATTTCATTATAATGGTGTCCCTTACGTTCATGCATTTTTTTTTCCATTTGGGAATTTATACAAGTGTACCCCCCTACTTAAAGCTTAAATTGACCGGAGTAATACTTTGCTATTTTTAAAAATATTGAATTTCATTATTTTTCAATAGAATGATTCCTGATTTCTTATGTGAAGTGTGGTTAAACATGTGTCTTAACAAAAACTAGGATTTCATTTATTGTCGATCGACAACACAGACAGCAGATACAGGTACAGTGTACAGTAGGTACAGTGCAATTCAGTGCATTTCCTTATTGTAGATGTAGCGTTCTTTTGATCAGGCTTTGATTATGGTAGCATACGATTCAAATGTTTAAAAAGACTAACCTCTAAAAGGAAATGCACTGTTTCTCCCGTGATAGTTAACATTATTATACCATCAATACCAATATTACGTAACTCAAATCAATTCAAAATTCATGCATAGTAAAATATAAATAAATTTAATTGACTTCAGATTGTTATAAATGAACCATCTCACGAAGTTTTGACTTTAGGTTGATACAACTTTATTCTCATAAGAATACTGTTCTTTTTTAAAGAAGTTTTGACTTTAGGTTGATATAACTTTATTCTCATAAGAATAAGGTTCTTTAAACCTAAAGACAAAACTTCTTCATGAGATGGTTCATCTATAGTATAAATAAATCAATATATTTGCACTAACATTTGAAGATACTTTCTGAGTAGATTGTTTTCAAAATCCATGGATGGAGCTGAAGACACCTCTTGTTTTTACGGCTTCCGGATTCGAAAGGTGTCAATCGATAAAAGACAAACTAATTAACTGCAACCTAACTAAAGAAAAATAATTTACTACAACCTACTTGCAATCCGAAATACTCCACCTCCACCTCGTTTTGAACATTCAGAATGTGGTATATCTTGACATTTATGGATAGAGGATGCTTGGACGCTTATTCCAATTATCTCGCAAAGTGTCACGTTTGCAAGATACCTAATTGGAATTCAAGAATAAATGTTCCCAAATATTCTCCTTCTTTACCTCCAATTATTTCTAGTCGCTTTCCTTATATTAGGGTCATTAGAATTGTGATGTAGGGGAAAAAGGGAGAGGGGAAAAGTGTGTATGAACAAAAAAATAATACTTATTTATTTTTTATTTATTAAACAAATGGAGATAACCGTCTTAATTAAGTACATTTACATCACATAAACCACTGAGGTTTGTGCGTGATGCTGGCATTCGTGCGAACTTGACCTTTGGAACTGCAATTTGGCAGGTAGGTAGTTCAAAGATCCAGGACGTAAAATCAGTATATTTTCTCAAAGTTCTACCTCCACGAGGGGCAAAAAGGGGGCCGAAATAATATATAAAAATAATTAAATAAAATACAAAAAAACTACCTATGAAGGTAGGACGTAAGTTAAGTATATTTTTTTAAAGATTTTCCCCCACAAGGGAAAAAAGGAAGCTAAAGTTTATTTAGCATGTTTGTTATCGTTTTCGTTTAAAATGCACATAGAAAATCTATTTTTAAGGTTATTTAGGGACATTTTCATACAGAAAGCCTATTATTATTAATAAACGCTAATTCCTAAATTATTATTTTTTTCTCCTTGCAGGGCGAGGCAGGATTAAAAAAATATATACTGAACTTACGTCCTAGATCTTTAAACTACCTACCTGCCAAATTACAGCTTCATAGGTTTATACAAACTTCGGCCCCCTTTTTTGCCCCTCATCAAGACAGAACTTAGAGAAAAAAATACTGAACTTACGTCCTCTTTATGCTATAGGTAGCTTAAAAAGGATGTAAGTTCAGTATTTTTTCAGGTAGGCCTGCCAACTACCAACAGTTTTTTTTGTTAAAGTGTCTTCCCTCCATTTATACCACGTTATTGAATGAAAACCAGAGATGTCTTCAGTGTTATCGTGGGAATTTTGCGAAATCCTGTTCATAAAGTATGTCGTTGAGAATCTACATAAATTGACAACACATAAAAAATAATCGCTCACCTAATCATCGTGAGATATTGCTTTGTGTAACGAATCACCTTAAACGGCCTTTAATTCCATACCTACTTAAAGAGTGTATAGTGAAACATGTATTGTATAGGTGTATGATTATTTCTAAGCAATGTATTATATAATTTAGTACTTTTTCATATTGTATGTAGAGACTGAAAGTCCAAAATTGAGTCTATACTTTTGTACATAAGTCGCTGTTGTAAGTATAACGTATTGTAATTTTAACATGAATATTTAAGAGGATTAAACGCAATAACATAATAATTGTATTATTGTAAATAAAAAATGCTGAACAATGAGGTGTCTTTAAAAATATTTCTTACATTAATAACATTAAATAGATGAACAACGATACAAAGTAAGAACTGGCAATAGGGAATCTCAATATGTTTAGGAAAAACAGCAGGCAAATTCTTTTAAAAACAGATTGATTGTTCAAATTACCGGATATACAGTGTGAATCTTCAAAAAGTGCACATATCGATCGGGATTAAAGAGGATACAATTTTATCGACCAAAATATATGAAAGGGCATGTTGCATTTTAGTATGGAGCTTGGCATAACCGTCCGCCACCTTGAAAAAGTCATAAATTCGCCGCCACTTATGAAACTGGTGTCAATCGACAGTAAACGGGCAAAGCTGTGGGTCAGGGTAGGTGAAGATATAGGGGATGAGCGAAGCGAATCCCCGTTTATCCTGCGTGTTAGGTTGATATGTAAGTACCAAAAAAAGCATAAATGCTAAACTTAGTTGATCTTGTTCACAATAAATCGACAGTCTGACGGGTTTTTTCCGTTAGATTGTATTCTGACACATACTCTCGGTGACATATACTCTCGGAGCTATGCAGGGTGGAAAAAAGCTATGGGCCCTGGAGGGCCCTTAAATCTGTATTATTTTTTGTGAGTGCAATAAAGTCAATAGGACCACGTAACCGGAGGGAAAAATTCGCGCGGCGGTGCTTTTGTTTTATCCATGCCATTCCTGTACGGCACGCGATTCCCGGCCCGGGTCATAACATCCATCCCCAGTTTTAACAATTCCCTAATTTGAATTATCTATTAATTATGAATAAATATCTGTAAAACCTCGCACGCACCGCACTCGTCGTAGAGAGACGTCTGCGTGCTACCGATCCTCCAAGAACTAATCCTACAGTGATGGCATTTTGTTATGCGGTAAGATACGCTGAAGGAGAAGAAGAGGAAGAGTATGACAAAATATGTCTCTAGGAAATAATCACTTTATTTGCCTACCATGGACGATCATTTGACTAGGAAATATGAGAAAAGATCGAGAGTTATGTCGAAGATACAAATCTTAGATATGGGCGATTAAATTGTATCAGTGGCTCAACTTCGTACAATCATTATATTATGAATTGCTGTAGATATACCTTGGCAATATATTGTAGTAAAAAGATGGCATCATTTGCTGACTTCTGTGTGTTTTTATTTATAAAATATTTGGTTTATCAAATACGCAGTAGTGGCTTGAGTCACCTTTCGCCATAGTGATCATTGCGTGGACGGCAGCCGTGCAGCTTTAAACTTTTTACTTCAGAAACATGTCGTTTAATTATAGTGCGTCTTGGATTGGAAGCGTGCGGGTCGTTCTATGGTATTGCCAGTATTTTTAAAGGTGTAAGGAAGATAATGTAAACGAAAACACAGCACGATGTTGCTACCTAAGATGTAGTTCTAACGACGTGTTACAAACAAGCCCCGCAGACGGGCGGAGACCCTTAATGCAATGAAGAATTAATAGTGGAAGCGGATCCATCTTAATCCATTTCAGAGTTAGAGTCGGGCATCTCTGTTAATGTTATAAGAGACGAGGCTTTAACCTACTTTAAGCAGTATCGCTACTGAGTGGTAGTAGGTACTCGCAAAGCTATGTCAGAAGCCCTAATATACCCCAGTCGTCAGAGATTGCAGTCGGTACATTAACTCGAGAAAATTCCGAATTCAACGAAACTTAAGTATGTTGTTTGTGGCTATTCAGTAGTGCTTTCTCCAATTTTCCGAACAAATATAACTTGAGGGGGGGGGGCGAAAAACCGTATTTTTTCGGCCTTTTGCCAGTTTTTCACGTTTAATTCGAAAACAGTCAATCAATTGTGAGAAACCATGTATGAATAAATCAAAGGTGACCAAATTTCACGTCGATAACTAAGAAAAATACAATAATTGGCCTAGTATAGTACACTTTTATTGGGGTCCAAAATACTCACAAATCAATCAATCAATCAATCAATCAATAGAATCAGTATGTATTTGTATTCACAAGGTCCGCATAGGAACTTTTTCGACGAGATACAACATCCTTACTGCATGTTCCAGAACAACTTTCAGGTCCAAAAGGTTTTGGCCATACCCGTTCAGGGCTTTGAAAACCAACTTTATTAATTTGCTACTTAGGACTATAGTACGAGCTAATCCAGGTACCACTAGGCCACTCTTGCCTTGTCATCTGGTAGATTAGTCGATCCCTACTGCAAAATCACCGTCCAGGTCTTAAAGTTTTACGGACGATATCCTGTCAAGACTTCGAAGCCCTACAGTTTTTTTGAAGCCTTGAAAGGATATCGTTTGAAAAACTTTGGGACCATTATACCAAATAATATGGCAGGAATGGCCTTGCGGTACCTGGATTAGCTCGTATCTCTATAGATAGCCTAAGTAGCAAATAAAGTTGGTTTTCAAAGCCCTGAACGGGTATGGCCCAAGACATTTTGGACCTGGAAGATGTTCTGGGACATACAGTAGGGATGTAGTATACCGTCGAAAAAGTTTCTATGCGGATGTGGCCTGGTCAATACAAGAGATGAAACAGAAACTGGTTCTATTGATTGATTGTTTTGGGAGTATTTTGGATACCGATAAAATTCAAAGTACTGGACCAATTTAAGTATTTCTTTCTGTTACCGACGCAAAATTTTGTCATCTTACAAATTACAAATTCATTTCATTCATTACATTCTTACAAATTATGGACTGTTTTCGAATTAAACGTGAAAAACTGGAAGAATTCCCAAAAAAAACGGGTTCTCGCCCCTTCTCAAGTATTCACAAGCTTTATTTGTTCGGAAAATTGTGAGAGCACAGCATCTGAATAGTCACAAACAACATACATAAGTTTTGTTGAATTCGGAATTTTCTCGAGGTAAAAGTCCCTGAAGACTGGAGTAAATAGGGCAGCTTGAAAACATGACAGTCGGGTTGGACACTAGTGTGACACCCCTCCATCAACCGGCACTTAACCATCGTTGTAGAGTGTGGATCAATTTTGCTCAAATCTGGATAAAAGCTTTTGGAAAGAAATTTGGGGTAAATATTTTAATTACAAGATTTATTTTTCATCTAATTACTAACACCTTCAAGAAATTCCAAGTCGCATAATTAGACATCAAAGGTTTCAACGTTAAACTCTTTATTATGAATATACACAAATTTTCTGACTGCACGCAATTGGGATGAAGAAGACAAAATACACATACATCATCGTTGTGAAGTGCTTTGATGTGACCGTGTCCGGGTGACGTCAGCACCAGGCGACTTGTGATACGCCATACATTCATTATTTGCTCACGTATACTGGATGAAAGGCGGTCAAAACATAAATAAACAAATTGTGTGAAGCGCAGGCTATGTATGACAACGTTGAAAGGAAGCGTGATGGAATTATACCAAGTTCCAAGAGAAATAGGTATGTTATCTATTATTTTATTTTATTCAGTGTTAATGGTTTTCTTTTGATCACTGTGTAAAGGTTAAAAAGATCGCTGATAATATAGGTAAGTACTTTTTAGGGTACCGTACCCGAAGGATGCCAAACGGGACCCTACTACTGAGACTTCGCTGTCTGTCCGTCCGTCTGTCTCCAGGCTGTATCTCATGAACCGTGGTAGCTAGACAGTTGAAATTTTCATAAATGATTTATTTTCGTTGCCGCTATAACAAAAAATACTAAAAAACAAAAGAAATTCAATAATAAGGGAGGCTCCCATACAACAAACGTGATTTTTTTTGCTCATTTTTGCTCGATGTTAATAATGGTAGCAGGTAGACGTTTAAAATGTTCACAATATATATATTATTTACTTAAAAAATTATATACTATTATTAATTTAAAAAAATAATTAATTAATTAAAATTAAATCAATATTTAGGGGGGAGGGCTCCCATACAACATGTTTTTTTGCGGTTTTTTAAGGTAATGGTACGGAACCCTTCGTGCGCGAGTCCGACTCGCACTTGGCCGATTATTGTTTCTTTATCTCGTACTGTCAGGAAATAAATTATATTGCTTATGTTATTTAATATCAATGTAAGTTTGTTAGGTAGGCCGCAAAACGCCTACTGTAAGTAAGTGACCTTGTGGAAAGTTTACATCGCATTTTTCCTGAAACGCTGAATGGAAGTTGTTCACTGTGGTGAAAAATACATACTTAACAAAATCATATTTATCACACATGGTCATTGTTACCCTACACAACAATAATTATGACTTCAATGACATGACAGGCACGTCGGCAAGTGGGCCATTTCTTCCCAAGAACCAATCAACATATTCTTTTAGTGAAGCATGTCGAACTATTCAAGTTCCCATTTCAGTAACTAACTCTCACACAGTAATCATGCGTTATTGTCACATCGAGAAGCCTGCTTTGTTGTATTGTATGATGTGTTCCGTCTAGTGATCCGTCAATCGGTTTGTTATAATAAACCTATCAAAATGCTTCACACATTAATAGCAAATCTAACATCGTCGCAAGAAGTGACTCGGAAATTCCATTCAAAATCGTGAGAGGGATATGCGCTGACCGACAGACCGCTCTGTAAAAAGTCTCAAGTTATTTTTACAAAGGTTTTTGAGAGGATCGTGTTGTGTAAATAGTTCAACATGTTTCTATAACAAAGAAATCTTAATAGCCGATGACGGGCAAAAGTCAACATAACAATCTACGAGTTGATTGCTCGTATTCCATGCACACTTGGTCGAAGTTGTAATAAAGTTCCTTTTCTATACTTATCTGTGATTGAGCTCAATCGATTCCAGTTATGTTATGAGTTACCCACGTATTTCAAAAAAACTTCCCGATCGGTTGTATCGAGAGACTTACTGTGTTTCCCTCCGTGTAAATGATTACTTATTGGCATACCTGTAAAGTAAACTTTAGTTAAATCTTTCTGATACGGTCAAATCGCACACCGAATTACGTTACAATAAGGACTTAAAGGTCATCGATTCACAGTCTCTTCTCTTTGAATGCTGAATGGAATCCTTGAGATAGGAATTCCGACTTCGTAACAGCGAATGCTATGCCATCTAAAATATTGGACATCTCCATCTCAGCATGGAAGTTCTTTCTTTTTTCAGAATACGAACAATGAATCCTGATCGTCAGGAGAATGCGTGAATACTTAGCTCAAAACATTGCGTGTTATGTATCTGCCGCTGCCGTATTAATAAATCAGTCACTTGTACAAATTCTGGCTCATTCATTTAAGACCGATGTTTAATCAAATGCCCTGTCTTTTGATTTGAATAAAGCATCGTCTAAAAAGCTTTTCTAACTGCCTTTCCGAAAGTCAGTCATTTGATTTTAATCAGGCTTTGCAAGATGCAATAACAAATTTCAATTCAGGGTCAACTTAGCCGATATACGAATTTATTGTAAACACTTGGTAGGTTTGACTTTTGATGTCCAATCAGAGCAGAGCGAGCGATTAGCATAGCTTGGGTTGTTTGGTTGAAAATAAATGTTATCAAGATTTGTCTAGGAATGATTAGGTAATTCAAACGTTTGTTAAATTTTTGCCTTATTATTATGATATTTATTCCGGCTCATGCCTAATTTATCTAAATAGCGGCAACATATCCATAAAGTGGCTTGCGGTGCGTACAGACTATGTAACATAACATGCTGTACAACATCGTTGTATGTATAACATGTCATCAATATAGCGCTTATTAAATTACGCTGTCGGCAGGGCACGATTTGTATAGACGTCTCACTCTGATGGAACGACTAGAAAGAGACAGTGAGTCAGACAGGGCCCTGCCAACAGCGTAGTCTAATAGGCCCATATGTACTACACTTAAAGATATGTCTAAACGGCTCGTCGAAAGCGCTTATTACACTACGCTGTTCTTCAAGCCCGATTGGCAGGACAGGGTAGGTGTAATAAGAAAAAGGGAGGCAGGATCCCGAAACAGGGCGATCGTGTGTATCCGATCTCCTGTCTCCCTGCCGCCCTGCCGATTGTGTAGTGTAATAAGAAACAGGGAGGCAGGGAGCTCAGTCGCTGCAGCTAGTAGTGCGGAAAGCCTGTCCTGTAAAAGAACGGACATGGAACAAGACATTTTCGGTCCGGACACTTCCTTTAATATGTCCGCAGCGATGGGCTAGCCCCATGTCACGCAAAATGGAGCATTGAATCACTAGCTGAAAGTGGGAACATTGGTGCCTCTGAAACCCCGTATGGGAAACGGTGTGACGCTGTGTGTATAGAGCATGGAGTATACCTATACTCCGACCGATCCCGTTCCGCTGAGTACGTGTGTGTGTACTTTCTTAGTTATTTCTTCTAAAATGGATTACAGAAAGTGGAAAAAATTACAGTGATATTTACAGAAGAGAAGTGCAAGAACGCTATGAAAAAGCCACGTTATCCTTATCTGCAAAAGAAACTAATAGTAGTAGCAATCAAAGTCAAGTTGAGAGCAGAATTGAGGAGAATGATTCCGTAGAACACATATCTTGCGGTGGATCCGTGCGATGGATGGATGGGAACAAAGAAAACCCCAGATATTGCATTTTATATATTTGTGATGTCGCTGTTTCGGGTTCTCACGACACAGGGTATCCTAGTGTGGAGCCAGAAGCAATGTATGTGCCTGTATGTAATAGTTTCTGTTTATGTTGTGTTTAATGACGTCAATGATTGTTTAACCTAAAGTACCCGTGTACCAAATAGCTATCCTGTACATTGATTTGCCTTTATTTTTCGCGTAGCTGGACCACTACCAGCGGCAAACGCGTTCACCCCTTGAGGTCGAAAACATATTTTTTTCAGGCCTAGCCGACTAGTATTTGCTCTGTGCCTATACATAAACATTGCAAACCAAAACGTTTTCTACACCACCGTTTGTAGGACAAAGCCTCTTTTTGTCACTGAGTGTACTAAGAGTATAAAACGTGTATTTGTTGTAGCCATATCGTCGAATTGGCCATATTACGAAATGGCCAACAGTTTTTTTTAGGGTAATCACTACGGTAATTTAGGTGAAGACTAAAGTAGTATAGAATAGTCTTCGTGTTAATTTAACATTGTAACGTTACGGAGATTAAAGGACCGCGCACATTAGGACGGGCCGCATCGCCGCATACAAAATCATGCGGCCCGTTGCGCCCCGAGTGCGATAGTACTCTGCGACCCGGCACGCTGCGGCCCGTCCTAATGTGCGTAACGGAAGCCTAAGTTAATGTAGAGAGTGGGAGAAGAGAGCAAAAGATAATATTTATAAGAAGGTCCTAAACCTGACCCTCACGGGCCTCTCAGGTCGAATCCGACTTTTCTCAATTATTATTATTTCGAAATATGAACCGTGGCAGTCTTGGAACACGTTATAACTGTGGTAAAAAAATCAGGATTCTATCAGAAAGGGCCCAAAAAAGTCGTTTTGTTCTAGACTGATCTCCCACTAAAAGGTAGTTGAATTTTTTACATAAATAAGTCAGTACGTTATAGTCTACACAGTCCTGTGATTCAGACTGACTCCGGACTCCTACCAATATTATAGGGCAACTAAATGATGACTTGTATTATTTTTTGTGAGCATACCATGTCATCGGAACGATTGTGGTCTGTTCCCTATGATTTATCGATGTCCATATTACAAATACGACACAACATTATGCGATTCTTTATTTCTTCTTTAAGCTATATTAGTATTCCGGCAACAATCCTGTCCAGCATCGGTTTTGTCATACCGACTAAATGTTATTTTGTTGGAATATCAAATAAACAATTGTTGTCTTTTTATTGAAGATTTATAATATAATTAATGCGGGAGAGCTAACGTTCGAATATTTAGAGCACTCATGAATTAAAACCGTTGAATTATGTTTCTTTGTCATATCATCTCACATTCCTACAACTTAATTTGTACGCAATAATTATAAACAATTAAGTGTACGAGTTCATTTTGGGCTGTAAATTATGGTAAAATAAATCTTTGATTAATTTGAAATCTCCCGCATCCTGTGACCTTAATAATCGTTAACGATCAATGACGTACAAGGTATATGAATGGATGGTATATGGACAATGGAAATCGCTTATCGCCACTATGCGAATAAATACAAGATATAATTTGGTGCAGAAAGAAAATATCAATATGGCGTGACCGGGAATCCATACAACCGAAGTGGCTATTCATAAATCTCTTTAGGCACGCATGGCAATTAATTGGTTGGCGCAGCTCTTCATCGCAATCGGCCTGCCTGAACTCTTTATGTGGTCCGTCGACCATTTGCGACAGAGATACTTTAAGTGTCCCCTTTCCACGGAAAATTGGCATAATATATTCTGGAATGGAGAAACCTTACCTACTCGTATATAAAGGTTTGAATAGTTTTTAGTTTACCATAGCTAAATATGTTTTAATTCAATTAACAACTTATCTCTTATCTAAACGGTTGACCATGGAAATAGCGAGGGACTTATGTTATATCAACAATAATGCACTACGTAAGTAGAGACTGTGTCTACCAAGAGGATAATGAAATTTCCTTTTGATTAAGTGTTGAACTTTGCCGTTTTCCAAAAAGTGACCCTTAAATCCCTGTGTGCTCTCATTCATGTACAGATAACTCTTAATTTGCATATTAACGAGAAACTTTGCGGCGGCAATACCGAAAAATACCCGGTGCGAGTGTGAACGGACAGGTGTTGGGACGACTAATGCCGGAAAGGATGTTTTTCAATTCAAATCCTGAGCTGCGCTGCGCTCCGGCCCAACCTAAGCTTGGTCCACCTATTAGCCGAATATTCCTTAACTGCCTTTGTGGTACGTTGAACTTACTAAATATTTTTCTAAAATTCTGACACAACCTTTTTTTTTGTCAAATTAGTTAGTTTATTCAAAATTCGTTTATTCAAGTCAGATTTTAACACAAATACGAGTAGTAGGACTCCCCTGGTAAGTAATAAAGTATGTTTATAAGTGTAAGTGTAAGTGGTAAGTAACTTTATAAGTACATATTATTACACAAATATTTCAACAAATACCTACTAAAGAACTAAAGAACACAAACTAATGCTGTTGTTCTCTGTGGAGACAGTAATTATTAGGATAAACAGGGAAACAAAAAGATGATACTTACTCTTCGAGAAGACCGGCTCATTAGATACATTTAAGCTAGGATGACAGTTCTATTAATACTAAGGCAAACATCTTCACACGTAACTACCTGGGTTAGTGGATAGTGACTTCCATACAACTTTTGTTTGATTTTTTGAAACAGAGAGAAGCAGTATATTTCTAGCGTCTCTCGTGTGATGACAAAACATCTGTTCGGGCAAATGTGTGGGAGCCTTCAGCCGCCATTCGATCCAAAACGTTTACCGTATCCGCGACACTCCGTAAACGATCCCAATGCTATATGCGATGACAAATATAATCTTTGCTAAGACGAGTTGACTTGACACTGTTGTTATTCTCCGAAACGGAAAGATTTATTTTTACTCAAAGAGCCAAATTTCAGGTGAAAGATTTCTGAGGGCGTTGTTTTAGTCGGCTCGTTATGTCTGTCATCAGGCTCACAACTCCTACTGAACAGCTTCAATGAAGCCGAAAATTCGCTGGGAGAACTGCGCGACACTATCCTTTGATAAATCTTCCATATGTTTTTTTTGTAGACTTTGTTTCCCACTGTTGGGCAAACCCATATATGCTAATTATACTATAATATGAATGAAGTATAACTTTGATAATTATTATTTGGCATTTTTGTCCCGTTCTCATAGGTAATTAGGAGCATTATCTTTCTCTTTCATAAAGTTAGCAGGTATTAAATATGTATTAGGTTTATTTATGTTAAGATATATATTTGATTAATATGGATTCGTGTAGGTACTTAGGTATTTAGTATATTCAGTAGTTTAGTAATAGATATAATTACTTATTGTTTATTTTATTTTTTACTTTAGCACATAGGCTTACCCGTTTTGAGATTGAAAATGTATCCTGTCCATCCTGGGCTTGCTGGAATAAATCTCTTTTTAGAGATAAGTATGCTTTTATTCATGCCTTTTCTGTATTGTTTGTGTTTTTTTTTTGATATGTGCAATAAATATATACGTACGTATATAATTTTGCATCTACTATAGTGCAAAGATTCTACTTGAAGGACTTTATGAATATCCCAGTATAGGTGCTTAATAAGTAAATACACATAGGTAAACAAAAGCCATCTTCCCCCAGGGGGGCAATTCTGGCGATAGCGAGATCATGTCGATGGTCGAAATATCTATTTTGAGATACCGAAATCTCTATCAAAAACCAGAAAAAGCTATTCTTACGACTCGCCTTTCGACCAACCGAGATATCTCGACCCGTTTTCGATCGGAATAAATATAAATCGAGAACGTTTTCGACGGATTTAGGCGGTATCAAAGGTGATATCTCGACTAGGGAGATGATCTCGATAGCGCGAGAATCGGGGGCCAGATATGTTTTTGGCAATAAATATAATGCCCACCTAAACACTTTATCCTAAAAAGGCAATGACTACCGTGTAAAAATCTAAACGTGTAGAGCAAAGTGCGAATGTCTAAATTATAAATAAAGAAGTGTGTATATCTAATAAACTGATGCGTCTACTTTAAAAAGTCAACGCCAGCCAAAAATACTGAAATACTCACCAAATTGGAGGAAGATTGAGATGGTCTCGATTGTGTCTTAAGAGACTCTAGGGGTCTATTCTCGCGCTGTTGTGATCATCTCCATGATCGACCGGATATCTCGACCATGTAGATATACTCGACAGCGTGAGATTGACCCCCAGAGTCTAGATTATTCGGTAGAGCCAGGAATCGAACCCGCCACAAACAACCGTCCGCTACTAACAAACCGGTATTTTACGCCCTCGCTATAGGTATTGCCATGCGATTCTATACGTGTATCGCGGCCCATGTAAAATACATCTACACAATCTCGCACCTTTTTAGGGTTCCGTACCCGAAGGTTGTCAAACGGGAACCCATTAAACCCCCTAAGCCTCCGCCGTCCGTCCGTGTGTCTGTCTGTCCTTTACTTTATTAAAAAAACTTAACTTTTTATGGAAACTAATATTTTTTTGTAGAAGGTAATATTTTTTAGGGGTAATAAAAGGGATATCTATAGATAACATTTTACAATAAGCTGAGGTTTTGTTTTTAGTTAACATTTACTAATTGTGACTAACAAATATTATTGGCCCTCTATTCGCGACGGGTGTTGCCCGTACAGAGCACGCTCGTCACGCGCCTACCTTCCAGGCGCTGACTTTACTCAATGCGTGTATTGCTCAGCACTCAGGGGAGATAGATGTATTTGATATGCCGTTGTGGAAATTTTTTAGGGTCATAAATATTTTCCTAAACAACCGGGAGTAAAATAATTGTTTGCTTGTTGTCTGTTTTTTGTATTTGTAAATTTAACCTAATATTTTGTGTACTGTCTCTGTATCTTGTGTTGGCTCTCACACGTTTTGGTTTTTAATACTGTAAGTGTGACCTGCTTTGGTAAATAAATCTTTTAATCTTTTAATCTTTTTATTCATGGTTTTAAAATCCGTTATTTGATCGACATACGCATATACATGGTGACTGTAAAACTTTCAGAAACCAAATTGATCAGAGCAACTTTATTTTTTACTCTTCCATATAAATCAGCTGACCCACTCAGGCTAAAATATACTGGGAAATAAAGTTGCTTTGATCAAATTGATTACTTAGTGAAAATTGCTTAGAATGATATCCTTAACAACCCCTTAAAATATAGCCAGGGGTTTCACAGTCACCCTGTATATGGGTAACGCATTGGTTAGGGTTGAAAAATTTGGTGAGCATTTCAGTATTATTATTTTTTTAGTTGTCACTTTTCAATTAATTTGATAAGCCGTTAAATACAAGCCTATATTTTTTACCAAATTCTGCTCATACTTGTGATCGTTTACGATTTTTTTTCTTTGACAGGATTGTATGCTTCTTTGTCATAAATGCAATATGTTTCCATGTTGTTACTTTGATCTATCTTTTAGTCTTATTACAGACGTTTTGCATGATTTTCTTTGGTTTTGCGTGTAAAGTTAATTTTCTTTTATTTGGCACATAATGATGTGGCGGGTTTTAACGAAAACATGTCTTTTTAAAACAATGTTTTATTCAATACTACGTGATGTTTTTTGTGTAATACATGTCAAACGAATACGAAGACTATTACCTAAGCTACCGCAGTGTTTGCCTTATGAGATTTTATCGTTTCATCACATTTCACGTTTGGGCTCATCATGATGTGCCCAATTCTACGATCGGCCGCCGACATATATATATTTGCTGTCGAAGCAATGACTTGTCGATCTATATATATTTGCTGTCGAAGCAATGTACGTTTCGAAATAATTTACTGTCGAAATTCAGTCCGCAATTCAAACATTTTTGCACAGTTCTGCCGCAACGACTTACGTAACAATAGATATCATGTTACAGTGCGTGACATTATGAACTTTATTCAATTTCAACCACCATACTTTTCTAATTTCACTGATACACGCGCGCCTTATTAGAGAGGGACATACTCCTTTTGGTTACATAATACTTAAACATCAGTTTTATTTCGTAAACTGTTACATAAAGTACTTACTCGAGATCCTTTTGGTTTTTTAAGTTTATTACTATTCAGCGCTAATTATATTTATAAGCAGTTTTTCTGAGTGACCGTGGCGTGGCTTCAAATTGTTGGCACAAAATACTCATCGCGTGTTCCGAACAAAATAAAATCTGACTTGCTTGCTTGTAAGTCGACAGTCTGGAGATGGTAATGTTTGCAAGTTTGCAAAGAAGTTAGAAGAAGTACAAAATCCTAATACCTTCTATCACTGCGCGATATGGTTCGGATATACGCGCTCTTACAGCTACAGCTGAAACTTGCATTACCACACCTGTTAAAATATGACCGAAGATTAATACCATTATTATAAATATCCAAGCTAAAGAATATAATACTCTTAAAAATGTTTTATACGACTAATTACGCTTAACATTACAAAGCAACTCAAGCAGTGCGGTCTCTTTAACGACATAAACTTAATGTATTCCGGCAGTTTAAATAAATAATACCTTTATTAAAATGCGTACTTACTTTAACATATGTTGGTATGAAGTGGAGTTCATTAACACCAGTTTGGTTTAAACTGGATGTAATCAAGTTAGTCGAAAAAATTATGGATAAAATCTTTAAGTACTTACTTATCTAGAATAATTTATGTTGTGCTATTATATTGTGTGGCAAGTAGAAAACATAATTTTATCGGTATTGTTGTATTTAATTATTAATAATTGGGTAATGTATTTTTAAATTAAATACGTCACTTACCCTTCCAGATACGGAATCCACAAAATGTTAAATACTTACACAGGATAGGTAGCTGCCTTGCCTAGTCCATTATTCCAGCTGCCCGTGCCTCCGTCCGCCGAGTCAGGTCTGAAGCACGTCGAAATTAGTTAGCCGGCTAACGGCTTTATGTACTTACGTAAAAAATGTCTCCGTAAGAAGGTAGTTAAGAATCCGCTGTACCATTTATTTACAAGAGTGAATCCGTCTTAGAAAAACTAGCATTCAAAATAATTAATGGTTTGTTTGAATGGTGCGTCACACGGCTCATTGTTGGCGCTCACTGTGTCCGGATGCGAGCGCTGACACTAATTATTCTCATAGTGCTGGAATGATAGATTACTTAGGACAAATCACTTCTGACTCCACTCCAACGTACCACAAGAGAAGCAATAAAAAGTCGTGTGATTAGTTTTTTAGAAGGCCCACCGATTGTCACAGTACGTGGGTTGTGTTATACCGTTTTTGAAAGAAAGTCGATACATTATGTGTCATTTAGGAGCGAGATGACCGTGATATTATCTCGGCTGGACTTCCGTCAAATTAGTCAATCTAAGCGTTTGTGTTTATATTGGATGGTCGACAATGATTCCTAAACAAGTGTTTTATTGGAGATGGGGGTTGGTGAGTCAATTTGGGGTACTTGATGTTTTTACTGTGTAGGTGGTAGTAGGACACCTACCTACAAATTCTTCGTTCTGCTATGATGTTAGTTAATCTGCGACTCATACGGACCCTTAAGTTAAATTATAATACTAAGTATTTCATGTAACATCAGTTTTTAGATATTACTCTATCAGTATTATCAATGACTTAGCCGTAGGTTTAAATGAAAATACCGGGAACCCTGGCTCATTCTTCTTTTTAACCTGAAATAACTTGTCTCACATTTCAAAACGCGTATTTTCAGAGATGTATTAATTATGAATTTTAGTTACATAGGTCGGTATTTTTTAACTAATTATAAGTTACTACTATTACTTATAAGTACACTGCATTTCATCTTTGTTGGTTATATTTTTTGTTAGTTTGTTCAATGTTGAAAACGTGTGAGAGTGGTGATCCGAAATAGCGTCTTCGCTGGAAACGACTACTCACAGTATTATCAAGAAAACCAATAAAAGTAAAACTAAATATTGGGCATGAAAATAAACATTGATTAGTCCTTGAAAATATACTAATAGCTTGTTATAATATACCTTACCATCGCAATAATATAAATAGTTCAAAATCATGAAAAATCGGGAAAACGTAATTTTATTGTAAGTTTAAAAGAAGAATGACCCCCCTACGAAATGTCTCGAAGACTGTTCGGCGCTCAGCTTTGACCTCTATCAACCTCAAACTAAGTAACGGAGATAACATAACAAATCGCTTTGGTAACCGCGATACTAACTGAGTAGGAACGATAGTGATGCCGAGGGGCAATGCTAGTGAAATATTATCTCCTGTGTGACTTACGAGTACAGTCTCTCAACTGAGCATAATGACATTTTAGTATTACAACACTTTATCTACAAGAGCCGAAAAGTTCCAAGATAAGTTAAACGCCAACTGGTATATTGTTTCAGAAAGTTGACAACCGATGTAATTTGTTATTGTCAAGTGACGGCGTTCCGTTTGTAGCTGATCGGGCGGCGCGGCGGCAGCGGTAGACAAACTGTGTGTGACGTAACCAAAAATACTCCTACAGGCAGACGAACGCCCTTACCTATCTGTCGCACGCAGATAAAAAAATAGATATTTATCATTTCTATAACGGCTAAGGATCTTTATCTTTAGTCGTTGTATAAGTAACATTTTCTAATACAGCTACCGAGTACTAATAACTCATCTACTCAAATGAATGAATGGATTCTGGTACCATTAAACTTCAGATCATTGATAAAAATCATCTTCTGACCATTGAATTTATGACTAATGTTATCCACGGCTAACTAATTTGGAAGTGCTTCCGAAATCATGATATTATGAAGGCCTCAGAGTCAATATCCTAAGATCCGAAGAGATCTCGACCTTCACCCATCTGTTACTGAGATGCAACTTGTTTTTTGTAAAATTTTGTATGCTATTATTATACATTGCGAGTGGGTTGCCTAGCAAAATCCTGGCAAGGTTATGATTAATTAAACATTTCAAAATAAAAGACCTTTTACATCAAGTATGCGTGAACGGATCAAGCTGAAATTTATACCAATTACTCGAGCTTATGGTCCCTTAAAGCTGTGCAAAAATCAACATTCTAGGTCAATGCAATCGAACGCTACGACCGTTTATGCCGTAATTTTGTTTACATGGATGAAATAATACTTGTATTTTTATGTAGTTACTTAATTGCACCAGTTACGAGAGGTTGCAATCTACAAGTGTGATCGGATCCCTTAGCGCGCGAGTCTTACTTGTATTTTCTAGCATACAAAGGGCAATGCCCATCCACCATGTAGTAACTTAGGCCCCGAGTGCCCACTTTTGAAAGTATGTAGATATGATTTATTGTATCCTTATTCCCTATTTACTAACCTCTTGGTCCTAAATGAACTTTGAGTTTTCAAGATATAAACTATTTTTATTTCTCGTGTTCATGGCGTGATTATGATGAGATGCGGGAGCAGGTTCCGTGTGCAAGCCGTGGTCGTCAAGGAATGTAGAGCCGGACTTCACGTGCAAGCAGTGTGTTTTTTTAGAGTTAGTGGGATTATCCAGGTCCATTGATAAGCAGAGTCATCTATGTTCAATAGTAAATAAAAAGCCCACACGATTCAAAACAAACAACGTGATTTTTTCCAAATGTCAAATTAACTTATATAAATTTTTATATTTACATAGGTTTAACTATATCATAGGTTTAAGTTGGAGAATAAACAATTTCAATTTCAACAAATTGAAGTGTTGCCACTTTTTAGCGAAAATCCACAAATTGATAAAGAATCGAAACATAACTGGTCATCGTACCGAGCAATGGACGTATTATTCAAGTTATGTGGATGTATCGAGCAGAACAAGTAATGAATGATTTACAAAAGGTATTTATCTGCCGTTCATTGTCAATTCAAAACTGATTTGAACCGCAAATCGATGAAAAACCAAACCCGTTTTTTAATGAGTATCGATATCAGAACATGTAATTTTTTTCATATGACAACACTTATTTTAACGTCAAGGAAGATTTTTGAATCTTGGGAGGCTGTAGTCGATGAAATACTTTTGAATAACAAATCCTTTTATTTTCATTCATGAAATTCCCATCTTTATAGAATAAAATAATAATGTTGATAATTGAACTTGAGAATTATCATCATTATTAGTAATTATCTAGTGGTCGGGCACTCTTGTGCCTACAATGTTGGGCATGCTCCTTTGTTAAAAACCAAGTTTCATCGCAGTAACAGATGGGTGAAGGTCGAGCTCTCTCGTATCTTAGACCACAGATTGTGTTTTGAAATTAAAATAATTTATGTAAGAAGGTCTATACTAGATTATACTCGCTTCCCTTCTTAAGTAAGGGTATTCGTTAATCTAAAGAAGGAAATTAGTAATGATTTTTTGGAGAGTTATACATTATACTAGAGTAGACAATTTTTATTGCAAAGCAGTTACATACAAACTTGAAATTTAAAGTGAGTTTTTTTTTCGACGTTTTCGAAGATGCTGTGTTATTATCAGAATGATAAATATGATCAGACAAATTATACGTCCTAACTATTATATGAAAAATATTTTTTGATGACCCGGTGCTGACCATGTACCAATGAGATAAGTTATTTATCTTGAGTACGGAAAACATCGTGAGGAAACATTCATTACCATAGCTGCGGCAATGGGCTAGCCCCCTGTCACGCAAAATGGAGTATTGAATCTCTAGCGAAAAGTGGGCACAGTTGTGCCTCTGCCACACCTTACGGGAAAAGGCGTGTTGCTATGTTGTTCTTTTTCATGTCATCTAAGTATTCGAAAAGAGTTACGCATCGCGCACATTAGGACGGGCCGGCGGTGTGCCAGGTCGCAGCGCACCATCGCGCACTGTGTCGGGGCGCAACGGGAATCCAAGGTTGCAGCTTCGAAAGACCTGTGCTTACTTTGTAGCACTTGAAAAACCGCGAAACTTTTTTTGGTGACTCAGTAAAACTCCTAATAGGCAGAAGGTGCAGTTTCGAATCCCGGTGCTGACCATGTACCAATGAGATAAGTCATTTATCTTAAGTACATTTATCGGGCGCTCTGTGTTTCGGAGGGCACATTAAGCTGTAGGCTACCGGCTACTATCACTACTTGGTAGTATACGTAGTAGTCGTAAAACCTCTCCACCAACCCGCACTGAGCCAGCGTGGCGGAGTATGGCTCAATCTTATTTGGTGCCCCTCGGTGGGTACATTAATGGGTTACATTTACTACTTATTTACTATAAGGCTCGCTGATATTGTTAGTGTTTATACAAACCGAGCAAACTTAAAACTTTTATTTAGTAAAGAACCCTTCTCACCAAAACGCGTTATCAGTTAAAATAAAAGGCAAAGAATTGGAAAAAGAACAATTGCCAAGGGTCGGATTCATTTAATTTATTCTTCGCAGTTTTAAATCGGTGTTAAGATTCAGCAGTCGAAAGGTTTTTGTTTTTATGTTATCGGCGACGATCTCTACGAGGCTTTACTATAGCTTCCGAGGCGTTCAATATTATTAAAACACAAACGAATTTTGCCCTTACGTCAATCGTTTAATTTCGATTAGATATTAATTTAAAAAATGTGTTTGTGAGTGGGTGAGAGGATAATATTTCATTTCATTTATACTTTATTGCACAAAAACACAAAAAAAACACGTAACATTTACAGAAAGATATGTACAAAGACATATGTAATATGTGTTTTCTGAAGATCACTAATCTTGTTGTAATACTATACTAATACAGATAGTCCACCTAAAACAAAATATGACACCAGCGTAAACTGAGATGCTACGGAAGCTTCTTTAGTTCGAGGCCATAGCTAGTTTTCGACACCTTGATATGTATAATGTCCACTTGGATTAAATAGCATGATGTATATGTGGTTCAGATGAAAATAAGGTGGTACGTGTTATGCAGTTAGATGGTACCATCGAGATGTTCTGTTCGGATATTCTATGAAGCTAGAAGGTAAGAGAGAGACACTGCGATAATTACTTTTAACCAATCAAATCAAAAGGGACTATGTATTTGATTCGTGTTTAGATATTTTGGCTTCATGATAATGTTTTCGGTTCAAAAATATAAATATTTAGTAGATATAGTAAAATCCTAAATACATAACGAACATTTTTGTCTAATAAAACTAATAAGTTATTGAGTAGTCTCTGCCTACCCCTCTTCCGGGAAAAAGGCATGAGAATATGCATGTACGTATCATGACTTTAAAAATAATAGGTTAGTACATAACTATGTACCCGTCTGAACTATCAGGAAGCACTAATCTTAGGAGACTTATCCAGACACTTAACTTGTGTTTCTTGTGATTTTTAAGCGATCTTATCACAAACCAACCAAAACCACCAGCAGTAGGGTCATAGGTGGATATGGAATGCGCGTCGAATTACATTCGCTCCTCACAATGTCTCAGATGCGTGCGCACCAAATGCATTTGTCGAACGACATAAGATTAAAGTGTAGCATATGTTTATGTAATAGGTATAAGTGCAGAGAAATCGGCTATAACCTGCGATATTTTGTATTATGAGTGTATGTATAGTTTAGGAACAAGAACTTTTACATAGGTAAGTAGGCCTTTTATTGTATGTACAGTAAATTAAAACAATACCTATCGTTCAAAAATAAATGTCTTGCTGACTATGGTAAAGCCAGCAATTTTTCCATTTCCAGCAAAAGTTTTTTCCCTGATTCTTAATGTCGTCCCGAGTAGTCGAAAATTGGAGTAAGCGTGTAATAAAAACGAGGGAGTGCGGTCAGAACAATATTTCACAAAAAGTATGAGCAGTTAACGTCCTCCAAGGCCTGAGTGCGACATAATCATCCACAAAACTAAATTTAATGCTAATAGCACTTTTAAAATAAAACCTCGGCAGGGTTGGGCGCTTAGTGGCATTATTTAAAGTGATTTTAATTATGTTAAAAGCAGATGACATAGCGTCCCCTCCTCTTCATTGTATGCGGACGGTTGGACGATTCCGTTTCAAGAACCACCTCCAATGCAAGATTGGGTTTTAAAATTGGAACTCTTAACGCGTTGGTTCCTTTGTAAAATATGGATTTTCTTTTATTTCGTCCGTATTCAGTTCGAAAGCACAATGGCTGGTAAATTATTTAGCTTGAATTGTATAATTTTCTTGGAACTATGAATATATAGTGTTTATGAGTAATTAATCAAACAAATTATGCTTAAAAGTGAAATACTGCTTTAAAAACTAGTAAAAATATATAGGAATTGAATGAACTTAATTAATTGGCGTTATTAAGGTTACCGCTGAAGTAGCAAGCTATTAGCCACGTACTCGTAACACTACACCACGATGTCACAGAGAGACTAGCCACTAGCCAGTCCCCTGGCGATGCGTGCCACTAAATCCGACGAAGCCAATAAATCACACGAAGGCAAACAGCGCAAGGGCTTTCATACTGTTACGTATACCCTTCGACTCCACTTCGAGCTTGGGGCGAAGATTCGTGTTGCGAATATAAGTCGTAGCTATAAGCTCTGTATCGCTCGGTCTGAAAAACGGATAAACATAGCTTCAGGCGAAGTGGGGCCTAGGGGTTAGTTACAAAACAAGTAAATTTGAACTTATTGTATTTTTTAGCTCAGGCAGCTATGTACAGTATCAGCTACGAATATTTTAACACTGTTATTAGGTGTTTTAAACAACTAGTTTTGAGTAGAGTTGAGTAGTCTTTTCCAGGATGACTCTTAATTACCTGCATGTATTTTTTTTGTTATATGTACCTTTGTGTTTATATCACTCGATGATTCGCTATGTCAAATAATTACAATGTGTTTAGTGAGCATGCAGTGACTAAATAGTGATTAGTTGAAACAACTTCCCGGCTCAAAATGTCTTCAACGGGTCCACTAGCTATGTCAATTAAAATATGCAACCACCTTCCCGAAAATATAAAACAAGAAGAAAAATACCAAACATTCACTAATAAGCTAAAACAACTACTGTAAGGAAAATGCTATTACTCAATAAATGAATATATAAACGACAAATTAACATAAGACTTATTGACTATTGTTACATCTTAAATGATTAATAAAGATACTTACCAAAACTGTTACATAATATAGAAAATGACTTAATATAAATAGATAATAAGAATATATGTTAATGATCCCTCATATTGTAGTGCCCCCACGAGGTATCATTGTTAATGATATGTAATAAATGAATATGAATATGAATAAATAAAAGATGATGATCATACCATAATGGGTGCAAAAGAAAATCTACTGTTCTTTCATAAAACAATAAAGAAGCCCAAAGCCGGACGTCACAATACGATCCATATAAGTTGTCGTTGAACTCATTCAGTTCCTGCGTCGCTAAACGAGCTCATAACACCTATGGGGACATTTTGAAACGCTCTTCCAGCTTTGTTTGTATTTGAGGGGATGACCTTAGCGTTGTGGCGGGGCTGATCCGCCAGCGTTGATAAATCACACGAAGGCAAACATTATTGAGGGTATGTTTGTCCTGTAAGCCCACACCAAAGCTTTCGGCAGTAGATACATCTAAAAACGTGCCGCTCGCCAACACCCGTGTTATTTGTGTCAAAACCATCACGGGTTTAGGCATATCATACGTAGAGAGAGAGTGTACGATAAATTGATCAGGATTTGTAAAAAAATCTCAATTATAATGTGGGGTTGATCTTTCACGCAGGTCACGACAGTCAAATAAGCCCGCAATTGAGAATCCAAGCTCCTATTCAAACGTGAATCCCAGCTTTCAGAAATAGTTGTTCGGTAAAAATGCTCTTGTGTCGGCAGGCTGGGAGGGCGCGTTCGGGATGTCATTAGCGAAAGCGTGCTTTTTCTTTCTAATGCCTAACTGTGCACCGCCTCCCATTGTCATGACAATAATGAGCAACTAACGATTGAGCTTCGTTTGCGCAACCAAAACGAAAATAAATTCTCTAAATGCTATTTTAATGAAGGTGGTAAAGATTAGGAAGAAAGGCTCGATTAAGCGGGATTTTCCTCTACAATCCAATCTTCAAGCTTTAGTAAGTACAACCTAGATATTGGATTGCGAAATAACATAGTGGAGGGGCACACAAGCAACTGTGCCGGACAGGCTGGCCCACCTCCATTCTTCCCCTGCAAAGGGACTGTCTGTTGCACCTGTAATATTATTGTTAAGTGTATAAAGCTGTTAAAGCCTGTTATAAATCCATGCATGCATGGAGGGATATTATGCGAGAATGTGGAATGTTCTGTGAGAAGAATGCATGATAGTGTTGTCTCGTAATTATTTTCTGGAATAATCATGGACATAATGTAAAATTGATTAATGAATAATAATTTGAAATGGTTTAATTAAATGTATTGTATACTGTATATTAATATTTTTGACTGGATAATAATAATCTGAATCTGTGTTTAATATAATGTATTTTATATTAATATTTTGGTTGGAACTTTGTACAACGTCTTGGATTTTTATTAATGTTGTTCAATTTTAATTTAATAATAAATAAATAAATAAATAAATAAATAAAGCAGATTATTTTTATTTTTCTGCGCGGCAGCCTCACGTACATACATATACTCACTACTTTTCCTTGTAAAAAGGGTAGATAGAGATGAAAGATCTCCACTTGCTGCAATCCTGGCAAACGTCTATCTCTCCATATTCATCTCTTGATTCAGAATCTAACTTTACTTTTTGTTTTATTTTGTTTAAAGTATTCTGTAGTTTAACCAAATCCTGACTTATTTTAGCTACTCTATATTCTGAAATTCTTGGTTTACAGATCACGCTCTAACATAGATTCTGCCTTATTTTATCTAACTAGATTCCGATACGTGATAAAAACTAATTAAAAGGCCACAATTACGGATGGTTCAATAATACAAGATCTAACCGGGTTTGATAACATGTTAGTTAAATTGGTTTTTAGGGTTCCTTACCTTAATAGGTAAAAAAGAAAAGCGTAGCCTCGCCTAGCGTAGTATCATATCAAGTGGAAATTGATATCAATGGCTGTGGGTTGTGTTCCCTAGATCTGTGAAAAATCAAACTTCTAGGTCAACTCAATTAACGCGATCAAAAGATACGGCGCAGCCGTGTATGCTGCGTTTCCGAATTTGCTAGAACTAAAGTCATGAACTTTGGAATGAAGGAAGCTAAAATATTATAGGAAAAAACAAGATACAGCTTAGTATCAAGAAGGTATGTGAACACAGACCGCTACACGCTGAAATACGCCGCCAGGGCAACAAGATACAGCTTAGTATCAAGAAGGTATGTGAACACAGACCGCTACACGCTGAAATACGCCGCCAGGGCAACAAGATACAGCTTAGTATCAAGAAGGTAGGTGAACACAGACCGCTACACGCTGAAATACGCTGCCAGGGCAACAACATACAGCTTAGTATCAAGAAGGTATGTGAACACAGACCGCTACACGCTGAAATACGCCGCCAGGGCAACAAGATACAGCTTAGTATCAAGAAGGTATGTGAACACAGACCGCTACACGCTGAAATACGCTGCCAGGGCAACAACATACAGCTTAGTATCAAGAAGGTATGTGAACACAGACCGCTACACGCTGAAATACGCCGCCAGGGCAACAAGATACAGCTTAGTATCAAGAAGGTATGTGAACACAGACCGCTACACGCTGAAATACGCTGCCAGGGCAACAACATACAGCTTAGTATCAAGAAGGTATGTGAACACAGACCGCTACCCTCTGAAATACGCCGCCAGGGCAACAAGATACAGCTTAGTATCAAGAAGGTATGTGAACACAGACCGCTACACGCTGAAATACGCCGCCAGGGCAACAAGATACAGCTTAGTATCAAGAAGGTATGTGAACACAGACCGCTACACGCTGAAATACTCCGCCAGGGCAACAAGATACAGCTTAGTATCAAGAAGGTATGTGAACACAGACCGCTACACGCTGAAATACTCCGCCAGGGCAACAAGATACAGCTTAGTATCAAGAAGGTATGTGAACACAGACCGCTACACGCTGAAATACTCCGCCAGGGCAACAAGATACAGCTTAGTATCAAGAAGGTATGTGAACACAGACCGCTACACGCTGAAATACGCCGCCAGGGCAACAAGATACAGCTTAGTATCAAGAAGGTATGTGAACACAGACCGCTACACGCTGAAATACGCCGCCAGGGCAACAAGATACAGCTTAGTATCAAGAAGGTATGTGAACACAGACCGCTACACGCTGAAATACTCCGCCAGGGCAACAAGATACAGCTTAGTATCAAGAAGGTATGTGAACACAGACCGCTACACGCTGAAATACGCCGCCAGGGCAACAAGATACAGCTTAGTATCAAGAAGGTATGTGAACACAGACCGCTACATGCTGAAATACTCCGCCAGGGCAACAAGATACAGCTTAGTATCAAGAAGGTATGTGAACACAGACCGCTACACGCTGAAATACGCCGCCAGGGCAACAAGATACAGCTTAGTATCAAGAAGGTATGTGAACTGTACCAGCCACAGACCGCTAGTGTAGCCATGACAGAGCTAAATGATAATAAAGCTAATTTGTAATTACAATCAATGTAATTTCAAAAACCCTAGGTGACGTTTTGCGAATACAGATATCATCTAAAATCACTGTGTATCGTATAGAGATTTATTGCCGACCTATTGCTATGTTGTTAAACATGAGCATGAATAATAATAATTTTGGTGGTAACCTCTAAGAGTTTTTAAACTCGTAGCGCCATCTACACCAAACGTATTTAACTAAAGGTTGTGAGATCATCGCGCTCGACGCTCTCTGGTATTCTAGCTAGTATGTGAACGGGGCTCCAGTAAAATGTGTTAAATGCAACGGACCACAACAGAAAACCGCCTCGCGTAAATATTGACACAAAATCCCATAATTTCGACCGCCATGCACACAATAGATTTATAAGATAAACATAGAGCAGAATGTCTGTAAATAGGATTGACAACATTTTAATATATGGTCTTGTGTTTACCCTGGGTTGGTTCTACTCTCTGTTATGCCTACATGCGTTAATGCTGTGCCGTGAAATCGTTGTTTTTTTGCTCCGGATTAAATATGGAATGGAGGGACAAAGCGGCGTGAACACATTGTGCATTTTTTCCGTTGATGTCAGTTGTTGACTTAGTAAGTCTAGGTAGGGGATTTAGCATTTTACTCCGTTAAGTTTGTATACTTATTTATTTAAAATCTCTAATGTGGGAATTTTTACTATCACTTGAATATAAGATGAGAGCTGCATGAATGTAATATCTACATTTTAATTCAATATCCCGAATTATTATTCAATACATCACCATACAGTTCAAACGTTTATGACAACTTATTAAATATTACAATTACGAAAATCATGGTAAATGCTTTCATAAATTCCACACGGACGAATAAATAGCATCAATGGATAAAAGGACAAGGACATCATCTCTGACCATTCTATTTTGCATTCACTAAACAGTTCTGACAAATTCGTATAGTATTCTATTATGAGAAAATGTCGTTCAAAAAAGGCTTATATCAAGTTGGTTATTAGTGAAGTACACCTGAGCAAACTTGGACAGTTCTCGCCGTCAAAGAGCGGATTTTCACAGTTTCTGTTTACAGATTAACCGATTGACAAACAGAGTTCAAAGCAGGTAATTTTCTGAAGGATATTATGCTAGAGTAGGACCGGATGTATGGTGGGCGCGTTCTTTTCGTATTTATACGAGTATGAATGAGCATGACAAGTGATACTATTTAAGGCTCAAGACGAATAAAAACGCTGGCATTAATATGAATCGAAAAACGATTAAAGTCATCCTACCGATACTGAACAAAACAAGATTCCAAAAGGGGTGATATTTAGTTCGAAATCAATGCTGCCTCTATTGTATGCACATCGCGTCTACAGGAGGGGGGAAGTTATGTCTTTTGCTTATACTAATAACACCACCCTAAAAGGGTGGTTCTTACGAATAGGGAGCACCTAAACTTTGTATGTTAATATAAACACTCGTGTCGGCTGCGTTGCGAACATCACAGAATTCAATTCAAGGAAAGGATATTATTACATAAGGAGTCCCCTTGAACCGGAATTATTTCTCGAGGGTCTTTTTCGTAAATATATGGATAACACAACGGTGGTAGTAAGATTCATTCCAGCAAAGGACAGGAAATCTTGAGTCAGGCCCCGGGAACATATAATAAAATTACGACAAATACGACACGATAACAAACCTAAAATCACCAACTCCAAAGTATCGCAGCCATAATTTCTGATATTATCAAACTAGCTTATTAATACAGGGTGACATTTAATTAGCTGACCGTATTTTGGGTAATAATAGTACCCATCATTATGAATAACTTTCCCCAAGAAACTTATAGTCGTAAATGAAAAAAAAATTTCTTCCCCCAGTACATTGCCCCTAACAGCTGATTTCAAGTTAGTATGGGAGACCAAAAAGTTTTTTTCGTTTGCGATATAATATGTACCTTGGGGAAAGTTCTTCATAATGATGGGTACTATCATTCCCCAAAATATGGTTAGCTAATTAAATGTCCGCCTGTATACACACACACATAATATCAGATTTTCTAAAACAAAACGGCCAGTAAAGAACTACAAATTCGCGGTTATCGGATGTTTCCCTTTACTTGTGCTGTGGTTTCTGCTTCTGTATCCGTGCAAGTACTGTTTGAGTCCCATTGCGAGTACTATGAAAATCCAAATACTTTACTTCACAAACGGTCGTGTCGTTTGACCGTGGTTGACCTATATACTAGACGTTTATTTTTTTGTGGCTCCAATGCCGCGGCTACAGTAAATAATAATAATTGTAATAATTTTTTATACAAAACTTAAAGGGATTTGGCGAAATTCGTACAAATGTAGGGTGTAAAATATTTGACCCATAGGAACATCCTCACCAGAGTACCTTTATACCTAACTCGGAGATCTTTTGAGATCGCTATTTATGAGATTTTGCATGTCATGTCGTAGTCATCACATTTTTTTAAGACCTATAAACCAATTCAATAGGTCCTACCGTTTGCTTGCACGAGAGATGAAGATTACAGTCAGAATTCATTTTCTTGAAGATTGTAAATGTGCGGATTACAGCTCGATACACACAATCCTTGGATTTGCGGCAATTTGGAAGAGATAAATGCACAAGCTACATAATTATGTTTTGTATATTTCCTCTCGGACGCGACACTTTAGGGAACTATATTACCTATATATTGTTTGTATATGTCTGCTCTATCCATATCCACATAGATTGTGCGCGAAAGACTTTGTACGGGAAATTCACGCGGTCACCGGTCTCTTAAGGAAATTGAGCACAATTTTACCATTAAGATACTTAAAAGAAAAAAGAAACCCTTATATTAAGGATTGGAAACCCAAAATGTGCCCAATTTTCTCAAGTAAGAGAATCCTTTAAGTTTCCAGAGCTATTTCCTGATAGAAGCTAAGAATATCTAGCAACACAAAGTGCCACTTAAAACTTTTAGGTTATGGATTTTCTTCTAGTTACTACGAGTACACCACACGAAACGGAAATGGGAGTTCGTCTACATCGAATAAAAAATCTCTTTCGTATCATGTAAAAATCGCGGAGAGAACAAAGTCTGATACGGTATAGAATTCGTAGCCAGTAGCCGTTGCGAGTCGAGCAAGCCTTGGCCCTCGCTTACATGTGTAGGGGGTAGAGAGAGAAGGCGCGGGGGCAAGTGGCAATGTCGTCGTCGTCGCGACGCTTTGGGCGGACACATGTTGTACGAGTTCACCTCCTCTCTTATCATAAGAATACACTTCAGTCCTCACAGCCGTACGATTCGCACACCCGCGCTTCTTACATTTTGGTATGCACATTAAACATGAGGCGACGCTGTCGACTTCTGTCGACCGATCATCTTTATATTACTGCCACTCCAACCAGACGCATTTCTGTAAACACACCTAAGCCTTTAGCCCGATTTGTAAAGGGATCTGAGCATAGACGTGTTTGTGAATTGCTAGGTAGTTGAATGACTAGGGACTGCAATCATAAATACTGATTATCTACTAAGTATAATAGAGTTCCATAGTCAAGATACACTTCCAGATCAGAAGTCGGCAGTCGACATCTGATTGTAAAGATTCTTAGTCCCAGGGCGACATAAGAAGTAGAATCTATAGAATTAAATACTTATTTAATTAACGAACCACTTCAAGTTTATTGCAAACATCTAAGCCCTCCCCGCGTTTACCATTACCAATTCGCGGCTCATTGAATCCAAATTGGGCTCGGCTTTGTAAAATCCCTTTTCGCCCTTTTTCATTTTTACGAGTCTTGCTTTGGCGCCAGGCTACTAATGAACTTTGTTTAGCCTCCTCCTTTCATAAACTAATGACTTAATCAACGATTAACTCGGCCAAAATTTCAGACGCCACAGAATCTAGAATAAAACTGGTCTAGCTTAACATTAAAATCGCAGGCATTTAATTTTTATTGTTAGGACCACTCCCAGTAGTCTACACCCAAGCCCAAGATAAACTACGCGTTTTCAAAAAAGTCTTGAATATTTTTTAAAGAAACCTAAAATTAATTATGTCTGTGGGTTCAATACTTACCGAGATGCAGCTCTCCAAAAAAGTGAAATTTTTAGGTCTTTGTCAATTTACGACAGTAATTGAGCATTATTCAGGATGTTGTTTTGTAAACTTCCGCCGAGCTCAGAGGTGGTTATAACACTAAAACAAAAAAATAAATAAAAAAATGGTTGTCTGTAATGTCGGTTTACGGACGATAAATTTTACGTGATGACGTCATAAGAAGCGAAATTTTAAGTTTCTGGCCCTAACGGTTTGGCTATTGCGTTTTTTTTTAACTTTCATTTTACTCTCTTAGGGGTATTTTGGAAAAACTCATTACTTTTGCCGTACTCAATTCGTACTCAAAAATATTAAATATGCGAAAATCCGCCCCTTGGGGCCCGGATTTCTTCTGTATCTCTAAAATCAAACCCGATCGCGATTATTTTACACGAGCTGTCGCCTGTCATCAAAATCAAAATGGGAACTTGTCATAATTGAACGCATCAAAACTCAAATCAAATGTTTGTTGATACCCCGTCCGTTCTATCGGTGTCACAAACGCGTGACGGATGGTCCAGTATTGCAAACGACATTTTACTTACTGGGGGAACTTTTAATATTTTGTAGTCTGTTTCTAATTGCCCCAACAACGCGTTTACTCCTATTATTTAAAAAGATGACCGCTGAACATTTGAGTTTTTAATATTTTACTGGAGAAAGGGTGAGAGGTAGAACAGAAGGGTAGCAGCGCAAAATTTATGCAGCAACACATTTGCTATCAGAAAATGTGTCTCATCTAGTAATAGTGTAATTTATAAGCAGACCATTGTTGCTCTCAATCGACAGTGTTTATTGACAAATTACTTTCATATCTTGTTTAATGAATTAACTGTTGGAGTTCGATAAGAGTCACATAGTATTTTTATCGTCTTTTTATGATGTTTTGTCGGTTTAAATTAAACATAGAAGAGACAAACGTAAGTCGAAGTCCGAAACATTTGGACAAGTCAATCATCATTCCCTGAACACAGATCTAATGGAAAATGTTAATGTCGATCGCTACGAGAGCCCCTAAATACACATTGACTTTAATGCCGTATGATTAAACATGAACCGAGGACTTTATCAAATGTTGGCACGCGTTTGTTCGCCGGGGTGTCAGGGAGTTAGGTGTTTGCAGACCGCGTATGCAGTTGCTGCTCCCACGATAGAGCCGTCAATACGTCAGAAGGATGACACCGCCTTGAATGATTGCTCGACATACAACGCGAAACAGATTACCTACGATACCTAATATATTCGACGAATGGAACGGGCAGTGGGCGCTATCAGCAAAAATTAGTTAACGATTGACGGCATCGACTGATCCATTCGACGTCGATCGATTGATGGCAAAGCGCCCTTAGTAGGCGTGTCAATAAAAAAAAACAAAGCGTGTCTGTCCGTTTTAACTTATATTATAATGCTTTCCCCCACTAGAAGGTATAATAATAGGACAGGACTATGAAAGTAAACATCAGTAGCGGCAAACGTCAAATCGCATACATTTTCTTAGCGGGTCCGGGTCGATAACATCTATTGCCAGTTATTTGGCACATAGTATAGCAGTAGTTACATTTTTGTCAACTTATACTTATATATTATATCTGCATCGTGAGTAGGGTTTTTTATTGGTTTTTAGAACTCGATGAACCGGTGTTGATCATGTACCAATTGAGTAGGTAAGTAATAAAGGTTAAGTACAATGTATGGACGTTCTGGTGATGATGGAAAACATCGTGAGGAATCCCTCATTACTCCATAGCTGCGGCGATGGGCTAGCCCTCTGTCCCACATAATGGAGTATTGAGTAACTGGCTAAAAGTGGGCAAAATTGTGCCTCTGCCATCCCTTATGGGGAAAGACGTGAAGCTAAACTCTTTTTGTTTTATTTAATCAATCATACTTTTTTCTACTCTTAAACTCACTTAAGACTGTAAGGTTTCATGGTGTTCGACTTGTTTTGATATTATTATTTTTTACATTTCGGGATAATAAAGTAGCGAGTGTTGTACTTTTCTGAACTCCTTAATGCGCCAACTTTTAAATCAACATTCAGAGGGTGGTAGGTATGTTTTTTTCGTACCGATGAGTCAAAGTTGAATTACAAAAATTCTACGTATATTTTTATGAATCTGACGCTATATTCTGCTCAATCAAATTATGTCATATATTAGATATGTCATATATTTTTTAACCAAGTAAGATACATTTTTTATTTTATTTTTATCAGACCCTGCATGGACTGGCTTTCACCTGATTCTCGCTTGACGGTGAGTTTCTGTATACGGATAAGTTGAAAAGGATGTAACTACTGCTGCCGAACCTTAAACAATGACTTCCACGAAGCCAAGGAACCATCAGAACACGCGTCGCAGCAAAGGGGGGCACAGGAGCATAAAGCGGCTAGAACATTACGGATCAAGGATCTAATGTGCAACATGCAACAGCTGCGTGCAGTGCAACTCAAACGGGCATTGTGGCATTGGTTTTGCTCAATATCATGATAATAATAATATTTGCTATTTCTCATAAAAATGTACCTGTCTTAACTCTGTTGTGCCAGCGCCCATTCTAAATTTAATTATGCGGCGTTTCGTGAACAAAAGATTTCCTTCGGCAGGAATAATATTATTATGTAGGTCCAAAGGATGGATTTAAGGAGTGGAGCCACCTGGATTTGTGATGCAGGGGCAAGAGGGGCCTCCCCGGTATAGTTTGTATGGACAAAAAATAATACTTGACCTATGCAGCTGTAATTTGGCAGGTAGGTAAGGTAGTTTAAAGATCTAGGAGGTCAGTTCACTATTTTTTTTCGAAATTCTGCTCAGGGGGTTGCAAGGGAAAAAAAATAATAATATAGGAATAAAATAGATTCTCCATTTTGATGACACAAATGCGATTATTTATGCTGATGACATAAAAACACTAAATAATAGTGTACATAGTAAAGCTCTTGCAGCTTTTAATGAGTGGTACAGCGGAAATAATCTCCACATAAAACCTAGCAAAACAAATGACATGCTTTTCAAAAGCACCGCCAGAAATGATGATTAAACTTAATGACAGTACAATCGAACAAGTAAATGTAGTCAAATTTCTAGGGGTCCATGTAGACTGTTTTCTTAACTGGAAACATGAGCTGGCTGCAAAAGAAAGCTCTGTTAGTTCATCATGTTATGCCTTGAGAAGTTTAAGAGATGAACTAAGCTTAGACCAACTAAAAGCTGTTTACTATGCATTAGTTGAATCAAAATTACGGTATAGCATCATGTTTTGGAGTCATAGCTACGAATATAATATTAAAAAAGCGTTTGTATGCCAAAAGCGAGCGATACGCACAATGGTAAGAATACCACAGTGGGAAACGTGCAAAGAGCACTTTGTTAAATTAGGTTTACTTACAGTACCGTGTCTCTATATTCTTGTATTATTACTTGTGAACCTGGCGAAAAATTTTCCAAAGTACGAGTCATCAGAAGAAAAACATGTGCGCAACGAATCAAGACGCAAATATGTAAAAATCGAGACACTATTTCCCAGACTGCAATTTGCAAGTCACAGTGCAAGGTACCAGGCCGTTGTCCTGTACAATAAATTGCCTATTGCCTTAAAATTAATTGACAACATGACCAAAATTAAGAATGCGTTGCAAAAATACTTGTTGAAGAAGTGCTTCTACACTCTTGAGGATTTCATAAATCAATATGATCGACATTAGGTATTAGGAAATTTTAGTTTATTTAGTATGGTAATCTTAATGACATTTAATTTATTTGGAAATTACCTTATTACTTGTATTATTTTGTGGAATTATCTTTTATAGTATAGTATTGTATTATTGATTTTATGTTGTTTTTGTGTTTTAGTTTTAAGTATGATTCAATATGATTTAATAATCGTGAATACAATAAAACCCAGACATATGAAGCTGTAATTTGGCTGATAGGAAGACCTGGAACGTAAGTTCAGTAATGTTTTTTACTTTAATTGTCCCCACAGGAGGCTAAAGTGTATAAATGTAAGGCGGCGGCCCGGTCGCGGGCTGAACTCGGGTTGTGACGTCATACTAGAAGCGCGCGTAATCTCGGAAATTCGTAAAGGGACTTAAACTTCTCGTCGTTATAACATCGGAAATACTGCATGTATTGAAATGAAATAAAAACTAACGTAATGTATATGATCTACGCTCCGATTTAACGTGTATTTGATAGTAATATCTTGACCCTTTTGTTACGTTGATTGGCCTTGGCTAGCGGAATTGGGCACCAGGGGGGTTACTCAACCTATGAAGCGATCCAGATAAGGTACCTAATACCATGACCTTCATAAAACAAGTCGTGGTTACAGGTAAAATAAAGGTCATATCATAACTGAGTAATGCTATAATAATTAGTGGTCAAGTGCGCATCGAAAAAAGTGCCAGTTATTACGAAAATAGCTTCATCTCGTAATTTTGACATCCAAACGACTCAACTAGGTACATTGAAATTGACTTAATACTATTTAATTCTAAACATCCTTATTTTTTCCTGTATTTCAGTATTTGTTGCTGTAGCGGCAACATATACACGTTGTGTTGTGTGACAATTACAGCTTTCAATCTATTACGGTTCGTGCCACAGAGTCCGCTGAAGGACGGACAGACGGACAGATGGACAGACGGATAGCGGAGCCGTGCGGCTTCGGGTACGGAACCCTAAGGATGCCTGCAATGGTGATGTTGATACCTAGATTGATTTTATTATTATGTCCCACTGCTGGGCAAAGGCCTCTCTCCCCCTCTTCCATTCCACTCTATTCGATCCTGAGCGGTCTCCCTCCACTCCTTATCCCATAGACCCAACTCATCACTCCATCTCTTCCTGGGTCGGCCACGCTTTCTCTTTGCATTTTCTGGGAGCCAGTCTGTGGTTCTCTTAGCCCAACGATTTGGCAGCATTCGAGCAACGTGACCGGCCCAGTCCCACTTTAATTGGGCAGCCTTGGGATAGTTTGATAGATGAAAAATATAAACTGTATCTGCAAAAGACGTTGTGGTACAGGCCCAGGTCTCCAGCTTACCTTACACGACACGAGCTCGGGCGGCGGCGGCGCGGGTTGCGACGACGACGGCGGCGGCGGCGGCGGCGGCGGGCGTCCCGCTTCACCATCCGTCTAGCTGTCGGTCGTCTGCCACTACACGGCTCTGCACTTAGCCCCACGCCAGTACATGTGTCTACGGCGATGAGGGGCCAACTTGCTGCTTGTTAATAGTTATGAAGGGACCGAGTGGTCATCCCAAACAGATACCCAATTATGAGACTCACAATGATAGATAGTGCCGATTGGGGTTGCTGGTATAACTTTGCTGCGTAGTTGAAAATCT
>CAUOQF010000091.1:0-35401 GCA_963457715.1 Argyresthia albistria
CGACTGATGACCAAAGGACGGTTTTCAGAAGCGTAATACGTATATTTCCGGGCGTACACAACGTGATCCGTAGAGTCAAACTTAATACTCGGCTCGTAAGCTGTCCACGGCCGTGTTTCATTCGAAAATACTCGGCCGTTCATGCATTTATTAGTGAAAACCATGTGAACACACAGTAGGTCGCGGTGTGTGTCCATAGTGTCTGACAAATCAAACATCTGTGTTGCGTGCAGTTTGTATATGTATTGCCCACGTATTGCCTTAAGTTATGCATATCAACATATGCCAAAAGCTTCATAAATGTGTAACATTGTTTTATGACGTTCACTGGGGATTGAATCGTCGACTCGTCGATCATCTTATTGATAAAATACTTAGATATGTATCACCATTTTCTTAAAGTGTATCTAGAATTCTAGATAGATCACAAAATATAAGTTGATCTCCGTGTTTGTGGCTTACGCTTGCGGAGAACATATCGAGCGATGAGCCACAGAACACAGGTTCAGCAACAGCACACAAATCCATCGATAAATAGATGGAACATACATTTTGTGCGTTAACAATGTTTGGTGTATTTGTTTGTGCTACTCAAGACATTTATTTATTTATTCGTATGGCAAAAGTCGTTGAGTCGCTCTTATAGACATAAAATAGCAGCACTCAAACTCATTTCTATATCATCTACCGCTATACCATCCTTTACCCAAACTACATCTCTGAGAGGCGTAAGTACCTTTGTCGAATAGAATGGAAGAGGTAAAAAACAAACTTGTTTTCGTGCGAGGGTATTCAATTCCCGGAACGATGAATTTCCCAATTAGAACGAGGAAGCGATCACACTTGATTCCATCGGTACACCGCACCACTAACCAGGCCTGTTGAGGCGCCTTGTTTTCAGTTCGTCGTCTTTTTGTAATTAAAAGGTCCCCGATCCTCTTTATTTACTCGACGACAGAACACTTCACTTTTTTTCATGTCCATTCCTTAATTCAAAGGAACAAACATTTCCGGGAGACTTTGGAAAACACGGAAAAAGCTATTCCACTCGAGCTTCCTTCCAGAATGAAAACTTTCGGCAGCGTCATCGTCATTTTCCGTTTGAAAAAGTTCCACAAGCCGTTTCGGATTCAACGTCTATCCATTACATCTCCCCTTCACCTACTTATAAGCATATAGTCAAACAAGACCGGTATCTATCTAGGTATGTTGATCAAGAGAAGGGATTATTAGATTCTACTACTACTACTTTACATTAATAACTCCGACTTCGCTTAAACTATTATTGTAATTAAAGCGTGATCGTGTCTCCTAAAACGTTAATCAGACCTTAAAAAATTATCCGGGCCCTTAGTTTTGAACTCGTACGGATATTTGTTGACAGCAGATACAATAACTCTGTATAATAGATAAAACTCCATATTAAACTTACTATTCGATTCCAATAAGACGTACAACAAATAATTAGTGCAGGGTTCACACCGGTTTTATTTGACTATGCTGATAAACAGGATCGGGGTTCTTAAGTAGTTCACAATGATTAGGTCCTTGAATCCCCAACCTTGCCGTCTTCAATCATCGAGGGAGGGGTTTAATTAATTAAATACGCCTTTGGATACATCGGGTATCTTGAACACACAGGCCCTAAAAAAAATAAAGAGTCGCACTCTTTGTTCCTTTTGGTGTGGCAGAAACTTTTAACTGCTTATTTTTCCAATGATATTAAAATTCAGTTATATCATAAACACATATTTAACCAAGTCATGGGCTGTTACGGTAATGTGATTTTTGGAGAAGGAAAGAAACGCGTACGATAGTCCCTTTACCTTCCTTTGAAACAAGTTTACAATTTATTTCACCGTACTTATAAATTAAGTGAAGCTTTGCCCAGTCCCGAGTAGTCCCGACCCCAATCTGACTCCTTGTGATTGTGACTAACCCCAAATACACATTACATGAGTCCGTTTGTGGACTGTACCTTTGAGTTTTTAAGGATTACACAAAGGAAAAAGCCAGGTCCAATTACTGTTTCGGCACAATAACAAAGAGTAGCACTAGCAATTAATACAGTGATGGTGAGGTCGAGTTAACCCAACACAAGTTAACGCAACCGCTTGAGTGCCTCCCTCTCAATAATGAAGTGAATTAAAGCGATCGCAACTATACCAAAGTACGCAGATACCATCACCTGAAAGAAAACTTGAAGGAAACTGACTCCGATCGACGTAATGTACATACAGAGCATCCCTCAGGTTTATCCGCCTGGCACCGCCGCTGGTGCTGCGTGGCTGTGCTCGTGCTAGTCGCTGGCACGGCGTGCGTGGCAGGCCCACTGGCCCTGCGCGCGCCGCCCGGAGCGCCACTACACGAGCGTCTGCGCATCGCGGACCGCCTGCTGCATGACACGCCGCTAGTGGACGGGCACAACGACCTGCCGTGGAACATAAGGAAGTTTCTGCATAATAAGATTAAGGATTTCAGGTTGGTGACTTACATACCTACTCGTTTGTCAGGAGGCAGGGTTCGAAGGATAGGGGCTAGAAGGGGTGCACAAAATCATAACACGTGACACCAACACAAAGTCGTGTGATTTTTCTGAACACTAGTGAACGTAACTGCTTCCAAAATGTGGTATAGTCCTTGGACCTATAATTTTACTACTTTTCTTTCTTGTTTCTTATAAACTCTTAAAACTCTGATTGAATTTCCTAGAACTGTTTGATTGTATCTGAACCCTTTTAAGATTTCCTCCAAGTTCACCTTAAAATATACATTACACCGTTTAAAAAATTCATCATCAACTATTTACTTTCGACGCCATTGGGGGCTATTTAAGAGGTGTCAAAACCACTGAACTAGAGGAACTAAAGGCACTAAAGTCAATCTCTTGCGCGGTGGCCAGATTCCATTTTTAAACACACCATTTTAATAAGTTTAGTTAGTATATATAGTTCGTGTCGCCTCCCAAATCGCAGGCATTATTCTCAACATATTTTCAGATTCGATGAAGATCTTCGAACGATATCACCGTGGGCAACCAGCTCATGGAGTCATACTGACCTACCTCGACTAAAGCAGGGCAGGGTGGCTGCCCAGGTATTTATTAAATCATCATGTAAATTAACGAACAAAGGTAGATAGGTTTCTCCTAAAACACATGATTGATCCGCTCTCCCCTGATATTCTGATCCACTGCTTCCTAGTCACCTTATCAAAGCCACTGGTGGTCCAGGTGAATATATTTAACTAAACTACTCGCCAGGATTTACTCACGAAAGACTTATGTAGCGACTGTCTGCAGCAAGAGTTGATCGCTCGTTGCTACCGATGTTGTTATATGCGCAAGATGATAAATTCTCCGATTCGATTAGAGATCATGTCAGCGAGTATCGTTGGATATCTGCAAGCGATATTTTCAAGGATAACATCGAACTCTTTGATATTCCGGAAGCGTAAGTCGAGTCGTGCATGATATTTTAATCTGTTGTATGTTTGTTCAGTTTTGGGCGGCGTACGTGCCGTGCGATGCGCAACACCGGGATGCCGTGCAGTTGACGTTTGAGCAGATAGACCTAATACAGCGGCTCACGGACAAGTATCATCCGCAGCTCACGCTCTGTACTTCCGCGGACGGTGAGTCAACTAATGCCGCCTCATTGTAGGAAACTACACTCACGCACGTTGTATGTACCTATATATACTAGCCTAACTATACTGTGGCTACACTCACGTTGTACCTATACTATCATCTCCTATCTATCTATATATAGGTCTATCTATAACTACAAGTAGGAACTGAAATACTTAAAATCCGGCATGTTAAGAGCCCCTCAAAAGTTAAAACACTTCATGTTTTAGTGCAATAATAGAAACTTTTTAATTGGTTTAGTAGAGGGAGATTTTTCTTCTAATTACATGCCTACGATGAAAAGAGCAAGCTGATTATTGCCGGCTGAGTGATGAGTTTGTGTTTACCTAATCACATCTCAAACCAATTTAAGATTCAGTAATCTATCAAAAGCACCACCACCGACACCTTACTTATCCCCCTGCATTTCTCCTTACGCCCGCAAAAGTGCCCCCATAGACAGGCCTCTTCCCGGTTTCCCCCTATTTCAAGCGATGACTTTCTTTGCACTGTATAGGGAATATGCACACATACTTATAGACAGGAGTTCGCGGTAGGAACGCTGCAGACGACAACAACAATGGGACGTGGAACACGGGGCACGTTGCTCTCTCAGTACTTATTGGACAACTTTTAAAGCCAACGCCCCGCTGTTGCAAAAGACAAACGTTTAGCAAACAACATTTCACTTTTGTGGAACGTTCCATCCACGTCTTTATTATTTAAACATCCCACCCCAGAAAAAGGAAAATACAACTGATTTACATATCACTGTACTTATTATGTAAAATTAATTACATATCCTGCCTGTCCGGCCTCCAGCTACGGATTTCAGTTTTTATTCATATGAAACAAAAAAAGAATATGTTTCAGTTCGTTAAAAAATCCAGTGCGACTTTTACATTCAGCGCGGATTTGCATGAAAAAACGATTGTCTTGTCTATTTTGCGCTGCGATTTAAAGTACAAAAAGTGAAGCACTCCCTAAATGGATAAAAATTCAGTTTGCTTGGCGCTTTCTTTTTGCTTCCTAGTTGGTTTTGTAATTGAAATGAGCTCTTTGTAAAATGCGCAATCCTTTATGGCGTACTAAACGACCATAAAGTTGTTTTACGAGGTTTATCAATGCTGTCTTGAGGCTCGAGGCGAACCGCCCAGGCTCCCGCCCGCCTCACTCTCGCCCCGCCGCCGCCGCCGCCGCCGCCGCCCTCCCGACGTAGTCGTCAAACTGAACAATCTTCAAGCAACTCATATCTCATCTCGCTAACCCGCTACAAGTCTACAACACATCAAACACAACTGTGATCACTTTGCCGAATGGAAGAGAACTTTCGCGAATAGTTGTTACAGCTAATGTTTAGGTCAATTCAGTTCAGTTAAAAAAAAATATTGACCATAAAATCATACATATTCTTAGTCAACGTCAATATAATATTAATATTTTTGTATACTACCGCCCGTTCGGAAGTTGTGGGCTTAGGGATGGAGCAAAGAAGGGCAAGAAACTCCCCCGTACCTCTTTTAAAATATCAGAGCCTTAAAAATACAATGTTATGTATTTCTACTTAAGTCTAAGGAAATACACCGAGGAGAGACGTACTGACTCAGTCCATCGCCCCTCTTTGGATTACTGTGCGCTGCGATGGTAAAGACCTCAGAACAGTAACTAAGTAAAGACCACGCAGTTTTGTCATCTAAATATTCTTTTACACTGTAATAAGACTTCATTAATAGGCCGTTTTTGACATAGTTTTTGAACCTCCATTCTGGTAGGTCCGTTGCTTTTATTGCTTGCTTTTATTATAAAAACTAACACATACTCCCATAAAAGAGTGAGCAACTTATTTCTATTTCTAGTGCTAATACTATAATTATGACCTAAAGCCTTAAATAAACCTATGTTATTTCTGGTGTACATGATATTTTCATAAATGTATTGACAGGTAACAGTAAGTATATTGATATTTTTGAATTTGTCCCTTAGTGATTGCCTAGCATCTAGTTGATAGATCGCCCGAATGGCCCTTTTTTGTTAGACAAATATTGTGTTTATATCTGCCGCTCTCCCCCAAAGCAGTATTCCGTAAGACATAATACTATGGAAATAACTAAAGTAAACCAATCAATCTAGAGGCTTCGATATTTGCCGAAAGCATGAGTTATTATTACTCTGACGTTCTCTGTAGTAAAAAGTCGCACACAAGGACACAAAATATTGTTGGTTTGCAATGCAAATACACTTGTCAACTTTGACTCGTGTTGTAGTGAAATATTTTGTTAATGGACTTATTCCAATTGCCGCTGTAAACAATGCGATTTAAAATTAAATTGGCAGATTTACTGCCTATAAATTACTGAGTAAGTAGCGTAACAATTCGCACGGATTAACTCTGTAAACTTATGACCTACCAACCTCTACATCTGTCTGCCGCCCGTAAATAAAACTCCAACATCGCATGTGACGCGATCATTCGTTAAGTGAACATGACCCTAATTGCTAATACGTATTTGTATAAATCACCTGACTCAGGCATGATTCCTAAACGCCATACAAAATTGGCTTTATAAAATATGACGGCTATAAATATACAATTCAGATATGGTTAAGCCATTTTGTACATAATGCTACAACTATAAACATGTTCCTAGATTTACTTGACTACTAGAAACCCACTAGCGACACCCGTCGTTTCACAGTTAAGTTGGCAGATCTGTGCTTTTGTTTACTAACCGATTTCCGATCCAGAGATCCTCTCAGCGCACGCCAACCACCGCATGTGCTCACTCGTCGGTGTGGAGGGCGGCCACGCCATCGGCAGATCGCTCGGTGTCCTTCGCACCCTGTACCAAGTGGGTGTGCGCTACCTGACCCTCACGTCGACCTGTGACACGCCCTGGGCCGAGTGCGCCGCCGCAGCCGAGCGGCACGAGCCGGGCGCCAAGCATGGGGGACTGACGCCCTTCGGGAAGGTGAGTTTGGAATACTCAGGACACACACACTGTACAGGGTATTGCTACACTAGCTGGTGCCCGCAACTGTGTCTGCTGTTATCATTTACCGAGAAAATATTATTATTTATCGAGAAAACATTACCCTTCTCCTGGTGCAGTCGAATGAAAAGTATCCTAATATGCTAATCTAGCTCATAAACTATTATGTCTGTTAAATTTCTTTAAAATCCGTCCAGACGTTTCAGCGTAAAAGTGTAACAAACCTATGAACACACACACAAACTTTTACATTTTTAACATTAGCGGTAGGTATGGGATAGGGGGTTTGCTTCAGGCCTCATCACGTTAAGATGGGTTGTTGCCGCTAGGGGCCAAAGAGTACTACCGCTAGGGGCCAAAGCCTTTTTCGACTATTATTATTTAAATGAAAAACAACTCGCACTTGGCCATAAAGGATTGTAACAAGTACAGTTAGCAACAGATAGTATTAATAGAGTTCTTGAAACTTCTGTCCACACATTCAAATATGTCGTTCATTAGTCATCGTGAGTGGCTTTACCTGCTTGATGACCTTGGTTACTTACCCTCTATACCCCTTTCATTTTACAAATATTGTTTAGCGGTCTTTTGATATTTTCTTTTGTGTTTCATGTCATTGTTTTGTTAACCAATTATGAAGGGTTGTATTTTTAGCTGAACCAATCAAAAAGTTATTTCTTATCTCATACTAGGCTTTGGAGGGCCTTTACAATGAACAGGTGTCACTTCATGTTTAGACTATCAGTGTGCAGTGTGTGAATAAAGTACTTGTGTGCAGTTTTCCAAAAATAAAATGAACGAGCAAGACGAAAACGCAGCTGGTACAAGCCTATCAACGCAGTTTTCGTTTATTATCAGCAAAGGTATGTTTATATTTTTCTTTTTAATTTAATATGCAGAAAATCACAAGTGGAAAAACTGTCTGAAAAAATAAGGTATCGTGGCTGGACTGAGATTATAGTTTTTTAGCCGCACTGTTTTAAATGTATTTATCTACTTATTTTATTTTATTACTAGCTGGTAATAAAAATAAAATTTACATCATCCGAGCTCAGAAAAGAGGGTTTGCAGTGTTAAAACAGTCCTTGAAAGTTCGCGTTTCCGAAGCCGGGCAATGAAAACTAGAAACCGTTCCATTTTCAAACATATTACACATCCATAGGTTTAAATGGTTCATGTCATGACGAAGAACCTACCACAGACTACCACTCACTATGCTTGACAGTGTGGCGATACGTACGACTCAGTTTTTTTTTCATAAATTGTTTGGGAAACCACGTTTAGCCGTTTTTTAACTAGACGTGCGCAAATCCTGTCCGGGATCTTTCCATACTCCGGCCATCGTTCCATACTCCGACCATATCCGGGAGTTCAAAAAAAATCATAACTTTTTTATTTTTAACCATTTTATGTATTCTATAAAATAAAAATAGCAAAAAAATAAATAAAAAATAAAATAAAAAAATCGTGGCTTTTTTTACTTTTCTCCAAGAGTATTTAACTTTTAATATATATTTTTTAAATTATCCAAATAGAATGCGTGTTTTGACACCCTAACTTTCGCGTAGTCCTAAAACTTACAACTATAAATGACGATTATGTATTCAAATCTGATAAGTATACACGTAAATTCGACTAAGTGTTGTGAGTTTTTGGGTTATGTATATGTTTATGTTTCTGCGGTCCTGCAGTGTCCTGCACTGCATGGTTCTGTACTCAGTCTTTCCGTTTAACTTACCTCGCTCGAATGATGTAAAGTATTATGCTTACCTCGGGGTGTAAAGTAGCTATTTCACCCTCGAACTATATTCGCCCTCGCTTGCTTCGCTCGCTCTGGCGTCTAAATATCTCGGGTAGGTAGACTCGATCCTTAGCGTCCTTTGCGAGCTGCGCTTGCACGGGCTCCAAATTGGACCTTCGTCCGAAATAGCTCTCTATCACCCCTTGTGTAACAATTTGTATAGCTGGTTGTATTGTTTAACCACCCGCATGGAGCTAGGATGGTGTAAGGAAGTAAGCTCAATGTAATGCATATTCGAATGAAGCCTGAATTCTGTGGGGTTATCATTTGACGGCAACTTAACTAAATGTTGTTTAATCATTACAGGTAATAAACGTTTACTCGTAAGAAGGGGCAATCAACACACTCTTCACCATACTTTGAAGGATGGAGCTCAGATGTGGTCTTGTACTTCCAAGAGAACCTGCAAAGCCAAGTTAAAAGTACTGCACTCAACAATACTGCGTGAGGATCAACACACCTGTGGCAAGTTGTCTGTAGCGAATGCTTTTAAACAAGATTTACTTGCCAGAGTGACCTCCGAGCTGACACCTAATAACACAACTGTACAACCAATGTCTCAAAGAATACGTTGACCATGGACACAACCTGGTAACAAACGCGCCCAGTTTTGAAAGCCTGCAGACAGTATTATATAGAGCCAGAAACAGATCATTAAATGTGACCAAGACTCAATTTACCAAAGCAGAAGATGTCGAAATACCAAACATATTTCAAGATTTTCTATTACTTGATCAGAGAAACGGTGACCGCATAATTGCATTTGCGACTCCAGAAGCAAGACGAATGATCCAAACCGGTGAAACATTTTTCCTAGATGGGACTTTCAGAAGCTGCTCAGTGCCATTCTATCAGCTATTTACTATACATGTTGATTTGGGGTCAAGTGAAACATATTATACAGTTGTTTTGTATTTTATTTGTTTTGTTGTTATTTATAAGGATGATTTTATATTGTTGTATTATAATATAAGACTGATTGAAACATTGTATGTGATATTTCTGTATAAAAGTTGTGACATTGTAGTGAGACACAATAAGTAATAGTTAAGAAAATAACAATAATTTAGTTAAGTTCTAATCTGAAGCTGTGATTTTGCATAATATTGTTGTATTATAATATAAGACTGATTGAAACATTGTGTGTGATATTTCTGTATAAAAGTTGTGACATTGTAGTGAGATATAATAAGTAATAGTTAAGAAAATAACAATAATTTAGTTAAGTTCTAATCTGAAGCTGTGATTTTGCGTGATATTTTACACTTACATAATACAATACTAGTTACTTTTCATAAGTACATATTCTTATCAGAGGCTGTGGTTTAAATAAACCCTTAATGTTACCCATACATACATACATATTAACATTTGATCCAAATATAAAAATTGTGTCTCATTGCTAATTTCGTCTTTCATTTTATAACTATCTTGTCAAAAAAATTGTTAAAATTAATTTAATAATACTACAAAATCATCTTTTTGGTTTGGTAGCCGACTGTACTTAGCCACTATGGCCCCAAGCGGCAATAGAAGTATGAAAATTACGCGATTGAATTTTAATAATAGTAATATACCTTTTGGTTAAGGGGGGTTAAGGGTTGATACATCTCGCGATTTTAACTAGAAACAGCCGATTCTCACACATATAACACATCTTACTTTTAAAATAAGCTGCCAAGTGCGAGTTGGACTCGCGTTGAAAGGGTTTCGTTTAACAATAATAAGACTAATACCCCAGGTTTAGTGGGTTAGGGGGTCAAAGTTGTAGATTGCGGAGTTTTTATGAGATATGGGTGCAAACATGTGCTTGCATACCAAATTTCAGATTTTTAGGACTTCAGGAAGTACCCTAGAGGTTTTGATGACATGCGAATCGGTCATATTATTCAGCACAACTTTTTCAAAATAAGTCTTAAAAATATTATAAAAATACATTTAAGATCACCATGTGCTTTCATTTGATATGTCACACGGTATATTTTGAATTTTTAAATTTTATTTTTATCGGCCCCCCAAAAGTGGTCCTTACATTCCATATTTATATATTTACATTGCACCTCTATCTTTGGGTCACAGATATTGATGTGTGTACCAATTTTCAACTACATCGGTCCAATATGTTCTGAGTAAATTGCCTGTGACGGACAGACGGACGGACGGACACACGCACGAATGATCCTATAAGGCTTTCTCCTTCTGAGATACAAAACCCTAAAAAAGAGATCTCTTACTAAAGATCGCCTTTGTACACTTTTATTCTAAATGATTTTATGCAATAAAACAATATGAAATTATCTAAGGTTTTTCAAACCCAAAGAAGTTACAGTTTTCTGAGTCTAGACTCTAGACCGTGACTAACCTAATAGCCTCAACTCTCTCGCTCTGCTCGTTATTTGACGAAAGTTGCAAGTCCTCTAACTTTTCTAAACTTGTAACTACATGTGTTTGTAACTTAAGATTACTGTCAAGAGATGAATATAGAGTAGAGCACCTTGAAAACGACTCCCAACAAAAAAAAGTGGCCAAGTGCGAGTCGGACTCGCCTATGAAGGGTTTCGTAGTAAGCAATTATAAGACTGGCTGTTTGTGTTATAACTTTGTTTTCATAGTGTATATATGAATGACAAAGTTATCTTTGCGGTTTTTAATAAATGTGTTATATCTTAAAAACTGCTTATTATATTTTGTTCAAACTAATTTTCATTGAAATGTTGTATTGAGATACACAGTATATTATTTTTTTGATTTTTCACTCTCTTACTTTAAAATTTAGAGGGGGTCAAAATTTTTTCTTCCACTTTGGAAGGTTCTGTCTCATTAACGATTGACTTTGAGAAAAAAATGGTTTTAGAAACCTCAAACCTCTCGTCGTTTTCAAAGACCTATCTATAGACATATAGGTTTTATGAAAAAAAAAATTTTGGTGTCAGTTCCATGTATGGGGAGCCCCCCTTAATATTTTATTTTTTCAATTTTCGTACAAAAATCGTAAAGCGGTTCACAGAACACAGACACACAGAACATACCAAGTTTCAACTGTGTAGTCTTAATAGTTTTGGAATAAAGCTGTGACATACGGACGGACGGACGGACGGACGGTCGGACGGACAGACGGATGGACAGACAGACAGCTTGACGAAACTATAAGGGTTCCTTCCTAACGGAACCCTAACAAAAGGCATTGGACAAAAACAGATGAGAGTAGATTCTATCAGAATCAGACTCTTTTTGTCTGTAGCCCTTGATTGATGGCCGAATCACAGGGCTGGAAAAGGGTACCTACCAATTTGATTAAAGCACCAAATAAGCAAAACATATTTGAATAATTCATTACGTAGTTACGAATCATTTGCTTTCTTTCTATCTATCTATCTATCTATAACCTTTGCGATGTCAGCAAACTCGACGTATGCAACAAGAGTCTCGTGATCTCGACATATTTTAGGGCGTTAACCTTGTAAGTCCCAAGCTTGACATTGTGATTGTCATTTTGTACTATACAATGGTTTGCTGGAAGAAATCTCTCGTTAGAGATAAGCTCGCCTTTGTACATTGTGTATCTATTATAAGTTTTCTGTATGTCATTCTTGTGTTAGTACAATAAAGAAATTACAGTAAAATGTAAATATGTTTTACTTTAAAATCTATTGTCCCATGCGAAAACTTGTTCAGAATTATTTTTTCATTATTGCAAGAACCGTTTTCCGGGCTATTGTCCCCTTGAAAGACCGTTCGTTGTTATTTTAACCTGTTGGAATTTGAGGATGCAAAAAGCTAACGCTAGCAACATTTGCAATGTAACTTTTGCGGATACGCCTGTGGCTCCCTCTCACTTGTCAAAATTCTCATCTAAATGTAGTGCGTGTGCGCTGTATTAATTAAAGATAAATTAAGCAATAAACAGTCACAATCATCAATGCTTTATCTTATTCTATTAGGTTATGGGCCGTCCCATACCTGCACGTAAAAATTTTGCAAAAATAAAGTAAAATAGTCGAAATCGACAAAGAAAGTAACCTCAAACCACGCGGTCGCGCGCGCATCAAACATTTGTTTCAGCTTTTTCAGCTATTGAAATGGCCTCAAACACTCAAAATGGATTCATGAGCATAGAAAAGTTGACCGGACGAGAAAATTACGCTACATGGAGCTTCGCAGTTCAAGCATATTTGCTGCTAGAAGATCTTTGGCAATGCGTACAGTCAGCACCGAATTCATCTTTGGCAGCCGAGTTGAGCAAGGATACAAAGGCAAAATCGAAGCTAATTTTGCTAATCGACCCGGTTATCTACGTGCATATACGAGAAGCTACTACTGCAAAAGAGGTTTGGGATAATTTATCTAAAGCATTTGATGACTCCGGGCTTACCAGGAAAGTTGGTTTGCTAAAGGAATTAATAAACACTACATTAGAATCATGTTCATGTGTAGAAGATTATGTCAATAAAATCATGACTGCTGCACACCGATTGAGGAACATTGGATTCAAGGTTGATGATGAGTGGCTCGGGACGTTGATGCTGGCTGGCTTGCCGGATATTTACAAGCCTATGATAATGGCCTTAGAGAGTTCCGGAGTTAAAATATGTGCTGATTCAATAAAAACAAAGTTATTACAGGAAGTGAAGTCGAGTGAATCCAGCGCTTTTTTCTCAAACTCAAAAAAGCATCAGAAATATAACCCGCAGCAAGGACAAGGACAAAAGAAACATGAGCAAGGGCAATCCAAAGGGCCAAGATGCTATAACTGCAACAAATTCGGACATTATAGTAAAGATTGTTGGTTCAAGAAAAACAAAAATGATAATAAAAATAATGGTTTTATTGCTGCTTTTTCAGCCACTTCACACAACGACTCAATGAACTGGTTCATCGACTCCGGTGCTACAATGCATATGACGATGCACAAAGAATGGCTTGAAGACGTACGTACACCACCTGTAAAAAACATCCGTATTGCTGATAACAAAGTACTCCACGTCGAGAGTTGTGGTAATGTCACTATCAGAGTACCCGATGCACAAGGAAATGAAAACAAAATACAGGTGAGAAACGTCATTTATGTACCAGAATTATCAACAAATCTAATATCAGTGAGTCAAATGATAAAAAATGGCTGCAAAGTAGAATTTAATGAAACGGCTTGTGAAATAATAAACAAGTATGGTCAAAAAGTAGCAAAAGCCAACCAGATAAATGACATGTATAGACTGAAAGTTGTCAGTGGAGAAGCCAATGCCATGTCAGCAGTTACCGATAATGACGCCTTCTTGTGGCATCAAAGGATGGGTCATCTTAACTATAAGGATTTACAGAAAATGCCACAATGCACTACCGGTGTGAAATTGTCTCCGATGAATGAAAATATAACTTGCATTAATTGCATAGAAGCTAAACAGACAAGACAGCCATTTCCAGGTGAAGGCTCCCGGGCAAATGAATTGCTAGAAGTCATCCACTCCGATGTATGTGGACCGATGCAAACTGCATCACTTGGACATGCCAGGTACTTTGTCACTTTTATAGACGATTTCTCACGTAAAGTGTTTGTATATCCTATCAAAAGTAAAGCAGATGTACTAGAAAAATTCATAGAATTTAAAAATGGAGTAGAGAATGACCTAGGAAAGAAGATAAAGAAATTAAGAACAGACAATGGCACAGAGTACATAAATAAAAACTTTGACAGTTATTTAAAGAAACATGGAATATTGCACCAAACCACAAACCCTTATACTCCAGAACAGAACGGACTGAGTGAGCGTATGAATAGGACACTTGTAGAGAGATCAAAATGTATGTTGTTTAATGCTCAATTACAGAACTGTTACTGGGCCGAAGCAGTGGTAACGGCAGCGCATGTCATCAATCGCTCGCCTACAAAAGCTCTGACTTACACTACACCTGAGGAAGTATGGACTGGAAAACAGCCAGATTTAAGTCACATTAAGATATTCGGATGCAGAGCCATGGTTCATATACCTAAAGAAAGACGTCAAAAGTTAGATGCAAAATCACGTGAGTTAATATTTGTTGGATATAGTGCTTCTACGAAGGGCTACCGCTTCATAGACCCAAAGAGCAAGCAAATCACGATGAGTAGAGACGCAGTATTCCTTGAAGCCACCGTGTCGAGAAAAATAGTAATAAATAAGTCAGCTCCTGAAAAAGAAAAAGATACAATTAGTATACAAAAGAATGAAAAAGAAGAAGAAAGAATAACACATAAACAAAAAGAAGTAAACTTATCTTCAGATAACACAATTTGCTTACCATTCAGTGAACCACATGCCGATGAAGATGTTCCAACTGAGGAAGAAATTGAAAACGCAACACAATGCAATGAAAGTTCTTCGAGAATGTCATCAACATCGCATTATTCAGATCCAAATGATGAGACGTATGTACCTGAGGAAGATAATTCAAATTCATACTTAACTGATGACAGCACTCAAGATAAAAATCTCCGAAATAAACGACGAGAAGAGCTTTACGAAATCTCTCATGACAATGAGTGTGATGACATCACCGATGCATCTTTGGCTTGCATGAATGGTGAATCTACAATGTGTATTTTGGATAAAGACCCGCAAAGCCTTTCCGAAGCTCTGAAAAGCAATAAGGCAAATGAATGGATCAAAGCAATGAAAGCGGAATACGATTCCTTACTTCTCAATACGACATGGACACTGGTGGATGTACCAGTTAATAAGAAAATTATTCCATGCAAATGGGTTTATAAAACCAAAACGGACGAGAGTGGTAATATAACAAGATATAAAGCAAGACTTGTGATAAAAGGTTATCAACAAAAGAAAGGCATAGATTATAATGAAATTTATGCTCCGGTGGTCCGTTACTCCTCCATGAGATATATATTTGGATTAGCAACAAAATATAACCTGAAAATACATCAAATGGACGCAGTATCTGCATTTTTACAGGGTGACATTGATGAAGATATTTACATGTCACAACCACCAAATTTTGAAGATGGAAATAAGGTATGCAAACTTAACAAATCAATTTATGGCCTTAAACAGGCAAGTAGACAATGGAACAAGAAACTAAACTCAACGCTGTTGGAAATTGGAATGTCAAGATCAAAAGTAGATCCGTGCATATACTATCGCATACAAAATGAACAAGACATATTGTTTTTAACTGTGTATGTTGACGACATATTATTTTTCTACAACAATGAAGAAACAGCGACATTGATAAAGAAGAAACTGAGTGAAAAATTTCACATGAAAGATTTAGGAGAAGCAAAATTTTGTCTTGGTTTTAAAATTAACCAAAATGTCAGCAAAAATGAAATCTCGATAGATCAGTCGCTATACATAGAGAAGATACTAGCTCGGTTCAATATGACCGACTGTAAAGCTGCATATACACCCTGCGAGCCTAATTTACAACTAACGAGGGCTAAATGTGAAGAAGAAATTGAAAAAAACATTCCATACCACGAATTAATTGGATGTTTATTATACCTTTCACAAGGTACCAGGCCTGATATAGCATACGTAGTAAATCAGCTTAGCCGATTTAATAACATGCCTACAGCACAACATTGGACCGCTGCAAAACGAGTGCTGAGATATCTAAAAGGAACGATAAATACAAAACTAAATTTCAAGAAAAACAATCTCAATATAGTGGGATATTGTGATGCCGACTGGGCTACTGATACTGAAGACAGGCGATCATGTTCAGGATACTTGTTTGTATTTCAGGGTGCTGCTATTAGTTGGTGTTCTAAGAGGCAGCCTACAATAGCCTTGTCAAGTACAGAGGCCGAGTACATGTCACTGGCCACAGCCATACAAGAATCTATTTGGCTGAAGCAACTGGAAGAGGATTTTTGGCCCACTCTGTCAAGTACCCCCATGTTAATTTATTGTGATAATCAGAGTGCTATTAGTATTTCAGGTAACGACATATACCATGCAAGAAGCAAACATATTGATGTCCGTTACCACTTTGTGAGGGAAAGGATCTCAAACAATCAAATCTCCGTCCGCTACAAGAATACTCAAGACATGATAGCTGATGCTCTGACCAAGGGACTGCACCGACCGAAGCACCAAACCTTTACAAAGGCAATGGGTTTGCATCCAGAGGAGGGTGTTGGAATTTGAGGATGCAAAAAGCTAACGCTAGCAACATTTGCAATGTAACTTTTGCGGATACGCCTGTGGCTCCCTCTCACTTGTCAAAATTCTCATCTAAATGTAGTGCGTGTGCGCTGTATTAATTAAAGATAAATTAAGCAATAAACAGTCACAATCATCAATGCTTTATCTTATTCTATTATAACCCCTATGTAACGTTAATAACAGCGATGATTATTTGCTGAAATCTTTATTCAAATTGGTTTCAATGAGGTTCGAAATGTATGTTTAATTTGTTTCCTCCGTTTATTTTACGGACTTGAGGGTCCGGAATGGGGCTTAGATTGCTTACGCCGTACAAATATGGGTATGGTTAATCAATGTGGAACCGTGTTTATTCATACGTTGCTGTAATTCGTCCGTGCTGCGTATGCCGCACGTCAAAGAGCCGTGTCATTATCAGATTTATGCACTCCCCTACGCTCCGGTTATCCGCCGAGCTCGGTAAAATACGTACTTTTTTCAATCCAGTAGCTCGGAATTAATATAAATGACAGTTCGAGGGGGGGCGTTAAGGAGACTGTCAGAATGTTACCTAATATGTATGTACACACTTACTTTATATACGATGAGTAGGTACTCGAATGCTATTAAAGAGTATGTAATAATTCATTTTACTAGTAAACAAAGTTCCAAAGGGGACTGAAATACTTTTGTGTTAATTTCCAATACTTTCGTGTTAATTTAAGTGTCAGAAGTTCAGAACAGAACAGACCAAAACGTCATTTTATGGTATCCTAAGATCTGTCCTGTCTTACCTCTAAGGCACACACATACAGACACACACACTTTACACTACACACAACACAACACACCCACACCTTTCACTCCCTGGCTCACAGCTTTTGTCAAAACTGTTATCATTATCTGTTTTATGTAATGTAAGAAACAATTGTTTGTCTTTGTATTCATATGTATACATAGTGAAATCCCTAATTGGCCTTATGTTAAGTATTATTTGAAAGTTTCATTATTCGACTGGCTGTGGATTTGTGTTAAATAAATAAATAAATAAATAAATAAATAAATAAAACTAAATGAAATATGATCATATTGAAATTGTAATCATAGTGTATGTATTTATTTGCCAACGAGATAAAAGCTGTAAGCAGTGTGATTTATAAGACTAAGACTACAATTGTTCCATTAAACCAAATTAATCCTACACAAGCAAACCTTCACAGCTGCGATTATTACATGCTGCTATTACATGCTCAAGAAGCACTTCCTATGAACACAAGCCGCAATATCGCTTTACAAGCTAGTACAATATGGATATACGCTATGCTATACACACTATACTATGCATATTTATAATTCCAATCCTTGCGCTACGAATTGCTATTGTTTTGAGCTACGGAAGCTACGAGCGCTTACAAGACTGCTACGCGACGCGTTACAACATCGTAGCAAGCAGCGCTTTTACTCAGTGCCTCTCAAAGTCAAACCGACCATTTTTCTTGTGCTCAAGTGGGACATTCTACCCATGAGTATTGTATTGTTCCAATGTCTGACGGTTCTGTAATGTAATATTGTGTTCCGTTGTACACTAGTTTTATAAAAATTACACAAAAATAACTCATCCGGAAGAGACATCAAGTTAAACGGGTTTACACTCGGTGATCCCTCATTTGGCGAGACTCCCGCCTTTTCCTCATTCCATCTGCTGTTTTAATTCTTTCTTAAGACTCCTGACATTAACAAAAGTTGTAATCTCTCTTAGTCGCTGATTCTATAAACGACGCTCGTTAGGAGTGGATTTATTGCCGTATTTACTGTCCACCCGATCTTTATATTTGAATCTCTTTAAATAAATAAACATTGTTAGCCCCTTGGGATGCAGGGTCGAGGGACAGTTTGTTTTCTGTTTGGAATTGACTTCATTTCATACTGTAAAGTGAAGGGTCACCAACATCAGGGTATAGGTAGAAGTCGTATGAAATGAAATGAAATGAAATGAAATGAAATGAAATGAAATGAAAACGTTTTATTTGCCTACTTAGTTTACATTTTGGGTTCCTGGCTCCCGGTCTCGAACCTCATATCGAGGCGGGTACTCTAACCGAACCCGTAAAGATTGAGACGGGGGGTAGGGAGAGTATGCCATAATCATAAACATCCTGTGGCTTCGCAATATTTCGCTTTGTATCAACTCCGGATGCTTGCGAGCAGCTCCTTTGTTTCGCGTGCAACGATACTCTTCAAAATATGTTCTTTTGTTACGACCACTCACTGCGTGTTACCAAACCCGTAGGCGAAATCAGTGAAATTGCTCTCTTTTCAATTTCCTGCCGGTATAATCCTAGTTAACGAGGACTCAAAGGACCAACAAAGAAGTCGTTCTAATAGTAATCGATTATCGAAGAGAATACTTCAAGTACACGAGCAATTTAAAGTTAGATATTAACAAAGTTGTGTGACTGATCACGGGCTTTTGTTCCCATGAGGGTTTATGGGCTAACTAGCCGGGGTATGCTTATGATATGTATCCGGTGATTAATTGACCGTGTCCGAGTATTGTATCCGATGACCGCATTAATCACAGACATGCAGCACAATAAGTAATGTTTACACTGAGCTCACTTAACTACGAACTAGGTTGCCCTTACTCACAATAGTCTGAGATTTATTGCGCCAGCCGCGTCCCTAAATCAATGCTCAACAAAAAATTACTGTGGAAAGCAAAAGGCACTTAATTAATTCAAACAAACGCAAACTTAACATCGACATCGAGAACAATAGAGCCCGCCATGAATAAATATCCCAACACGGGGCGAGGGGGGGGGGGGGGCTGCAGCTGGCCGAGTCAATGACTTGCTCGAGTTCTGGAAACCTTAGGTATTATGTTTGTTTGTACCTTTACCATTTATAGTGTGTTAATTCCCTTTATTATTTTGTGAGCTTCTTTGATTGTCTGACTTTCCTTGCTTATAAAAATATGCATTTCTTTCTCGCTGCGGTGTGCATTGTGTCATTAATTACAGCGATGTGCGATGTCCACACAATCGTAAAAACTCAAAATAAGATAAGTACCTACGGTTGGTACTCCCAGATTTCCCAGGACAGACAGTCATTTTGCAACTACACTTTTAGTTCATCAAAATGACACTCAAGCTGAACTCAGCTTGTGATCCTACTAACAGCCAATGACACTCATGTCCTCACGCGAGGCACACGTGCCGATTCTGAGGTATCTTTCGGTGTGTTCGCAGACCGTGGTGAAGGAGATGAACCGGCTGGGCATGCTGGTGGACCTCTCCCACGTGTCCGAGCGCACGATGCGGGACGCGCTCTCTGTTTCTCGCGCGCCCGTGCTCTTCTCGCACTCGTCTGCGCGTGCGCTGTGCAACGTCACGCGGAACGTCCCGGACAGCGTGCTTCGCCTCCTAGCAGCCAACAAGGGACTCGTGATGGTCAACTTCTACACGTCATTCCTCACCTGCACCGACACTGCGACTGTCAGGGACGCTATAGGTCAGCTGAACAGCCTTTCCTAGATGAACTACAGTCCACTGGAGACCGAAACTAATTTGAAGTTTATTCGCAGCCCACATAAACCACATCCGGGAAGTGGCCGGAGTGGACAGTGTAGGCTTGGGAGCCGGATACGACGGAATCAATTAGTAAGTATCATATACTCGCTCGTAGCTACTATTTCTCTATTCTATAGATTCTAGGTAGTAGATACTGGTAGATACTCAACCCGGTTATTTCAGACATGCATGGATTACAATATGTATTGAACGTTGATGTGCTCTATGCTCGAAGCATCTTGCCTATTATTGTGTTGTAATCAGTCTATTGAACAGGGTGACATTAAATTAGTTGACCACATTTTTGGGAATGATAGTACCCATCATTATGAAGGATTTTCCCCAATGAACATATGGGCGCAAAGGAAAAAATTTTTGGGTCTCCCATAGTAACTTAAAATCAGCTGATCGGGGCAATGTACTGGGGGACGAAAATTTTTTATCATTTGTGACCTTAAGTTACATAGGGAAAGTTGTTCACAATGATGGGTACTATAATTCCTCAAAATATGGTTAGCTAATTTAATTTTACCCTGTATTCTGTGAAATTCCTTATACCTAAGTCAGGCTTAGCTCTGAACAAGGTATGAACTGATACAAATCTACAGACGACGACGACGGTGCAATAGTCATCCTCTTAATCCCGGTCTGAGATTCGTAGACAATTCTGACATGAACTAGATTCAAATACTTAGTTAATAAAAATCAAATTCATCCTTTTAACTCTGACTGACGTGACAACTGTCCCGCCCCAGCACCCCGCAAGGCCTCGAGGACGTGTCTTCGTACCCGATGCTCTTTGCCGAGCTGATGGAGGTGGGCTGGAGCATGGAGGAGCTCAGGAAACTTGCCGGACTGAACCTGCTGAGGGTCCTGAGCGCGGCCGAAAGAGTGGCCAAGGAGCTGACCTCAGCTCACGTCACGCCTTACGAAGAAAGCCCGCCCAGGGGATCCGACCCACACAACTGCTCTAGCCAAGACCTATAGAGTTAACTATAGTCAATCCAACATAGGATGATCTCTGACTGCTTGTCACTATGACTTTACTAGGCATGGGGATAATATCGATACAAATTATCGATATTCTAACTAAAGTTTCTGAATGTTTCAAGCAACTCAAACAAAAAGGATGTTGTAACATGTTTTTATTCTCGTTAAATCGATTCACAGCCCAAATCACCATCATCAAAGTCTGATTCGGACTCGCTGGAGCAGTCTTGTAGATTTATAATAAGTTCCTAGGTAGATTGGTCGAATCGTACGTCATGTCATGTACCTACGTACTATTTTATTTACACAATATCATCAATATTCTATTATATGTTTCGAGTCAAGATCGATAACTTGTCTTACGATAGGTGTAGCACGTCACTATTTGCCAATAAAGTATGTTAATTGTCTCTATACATTTTACTGCCGAAAAATACGATACTTAATAGGCGTGTTTTGACACTGACAGCTGTCAGAGATTATCCTATGTTGGATAGGGTATAGCAGGAACGATTTAGGAATCTGGGTTTAGTTTCTCTATTGACGATTTGTAAGGAGTGTAGGTACTGATTGCGGGCATTGAAACCTCCGCGCTGGTTTTTTTGAGTTATTTAGCAGTCGAGACGAGAGACTGTCAGTAATGCTCCGAAATCAGTATGCTGTTTTATCTGTATTGTGCCGTGTTCAGATCTAGATTGTGATTTAGCAGTAGGTTTGACCGACTAGACATATTAATGGACTACTTATTGTGCCAAACGTAGACCCACTTAGATATTTTACTCCATTCGTTTTATGTATTCGCTCCCCAGCTTCGAACATTGGCTCAGTAAATATTGAAACTTTCTGTTGTAAAATTGTAACAATCCCGCTATTGCGAGTCCTGAATTAGATTGATCACGATATCAATCATAGCTTTACTCCAAAGACCAACTTAGTGAAATATACCTAGAGTAGAGAATGTTAGACGTAATTTTGATAAATTTTAATATCTACTTTTAATATGTATTAATTACCTACTAACGCAATATTAGTGGATATTGATGGAAATAATAGACGGATCTTAAGACTGAAAACATATTGGATGTAATAAGTGTTTCATTGTTACGATGTTATAATTATCAATAAATAGTTTACTGGTCTATCTTAAGATGTGTTTATTATTCCTTGGGTTTAAATTAGTATTTGACGAGTAAGATTTTGTTATTTACCTGCAGTAGGTCCTGCTCAAAAGTTTAATTCTTCCTTAGAAGGTACATAATCTACAAGACATATCTCTAAATAATCTTTAGGCTCAATACAGTTATAAGTAGTAGCAATTGTTGTATTCTATTGTTATCTATACTTATGCCTTTTATTTCAAGATTATTTTATCTAAACTATGTTTATACCTAGTAAAAGTTAATTGAGTGAATTTAAGCAAAGTGTTGAATGTTTTTAACTATAGGATTCAATTTATTAGTCAGTTTTCTAAAGAGAGAGATAGAGCCAGTTTTGTTCGTAAAAGTTTTTTATTACAGGCGGAGGCGAGCGAGGCGAGCCCTTACTACAGGCGGGCGAGGCGAGCCCTTATTACCTTACCTACACAAAAACATGTTTTCGCTAGGTTATGTTAGTTGAATGAGTTTACAGAACAATAAAAAAGTCAGCCGTCGTTCCTTTCAGTATGTAATCCATATCATAACCTCATGAAATCTCACGGTCGGTTAGTCCCATAAGCAGAGATAGTTCTTCCAGAACTAGTAGGTAAATATAAAATACTATGTTTTATTTGGAGAGCAAATGGTTTGGAAATGATTTCTTGCTAAAAACAATTATTATTTTTTCAACACTCCTGCTCGTAATGTCACCCTTATGACGTGGGTTTTAGAATCATAATGCTGCCTTTTATACACGCGTGCGGTAATAATATTAAAACACTAGTATGGTAATAGATATATTTTTTGGACAAGAATGACAACAAGGAGTTTTTATGCTGGAAAAATATTAGCTTACTTTAATTGACTTTAATTATTAATTAATTACAAAATAATATCAAAATAAGATGACTAAACATTTATTTTCATCAAATTTCAAGCAAATTAAGAAAACAGAGATGTATTTCGTTTACTATGATGAAATTTAATATTTGGCTGTTATTTTGGCTTTTTGCATTGCCTCTGGCAGTCAGTGTCAACGAGCGAAAACAAAAAAAAAAGTGCGCGCTATTTTCAGTTTTCAACAAATAAAACTTTTAATTAATTATTTTTATTGTGAAAATGTCGAGTACCGATGAAGATAATTATAGATTTTTCCTCACAAGTGTGTTGAAAAACGTCGTATGAAACTCGTGAGCAATACTAACTTTGCTCACTAGTTTCATAATGTATGGTCGCCTGCGTCTAAAAGTATACGGGCAGGTCATATTATCGAGTGAATCCCGCTGCTTGTATACTTTTAGGCGACCGTACTATTTGCTGACGAGCAATAGGTCGGATAAAAAGTCTTTTCTTATTTTTATGTGTATATTTGTAATTCAATATCTTTGGCTGTATTATTAATATCTGGCTGATTTTGATATCATCAAAAAGTTTATATTTAAAAAAAGGAAAAAATACTTATAGTAAATTGTAAATTTCTGACTATTTTTCATGTTCTGTCAAAACGAGTGATCCAATGAAGAAATTCGATGTCGATGTCAAAGATGCACCTTTCGTGTTCGCGCTGTTACGGTCTTACAAATACGAAGAAACTTTATCGCCGACCAGAATTATTATCTACATAAGTCGTGAAGCTGAAAAAAATTATTGTATCAACAACATTGGTTAATTGTATACCCATACAGGGTTACTTTTGGACCCATAGCCAAAAGTTACTATTACATTTACATGTACATTTTGGCCTGAATGGGTATGGTAAGCTGATTTATATGGAGAAGTGAAAAATAATTTTGCTCTGATCAAATCGGTTTCTTAGTAAAAGTTGCTCAGAATGATATCCCTGAAATAATAGGTAACTTTTGGCTAGGGGTCCAAAAGTAACCCTGTATGTACAGATCCCGTCACGTAAAAATAAAATGACCGGCAGGGATGGGACGCTTGCGATGGCTTCAGTCGCAAGTATTATACAATTATAATAAACACATCACGTAGCCATCCCTGTCGCTCAGCCCTTTTGACGTGACGGGAACTGTATAACATTCTAGAGTCCTAAGGTGAGCAAAAAATATCAATTACTTAGCTAAGTAGTCAACTTAGGACTCTAGAATTGTATACAGTTTCTGTCACGTAAAAAGACACTGAGCAACAGGGATGGCTATGTGTGTATTATATTATAATTGTTTAAGGCCGGGACTCCACCAAAGCGGAGATGTGCGGAGATGTGGAATATGTGTATGGCGCGATGGAAGCGGAGATGTGAGTTGTTTCCATCTCGCATACAAATATTCCACATCTCCGCTTTGGTGGAGTCCCGGCCTTACACAATTATAATATAATACACGGCCATACTTGCGACTGTGTAGCCATCGCAAACATCCCATCCCTGCCGCTCAGTTTATTTTTACGAACGGGATCTGTACATATACATATAAGCAGACCTTACTTACTGGTGTTGTTCTAATAGTTTTGTTAGACGATACCTATTTATTTCCCAAAGGCTAATTAGCTGACACGAGTTGTGTGATTGTGTAGGGAACCGTTTGGTAGATTTTTTAAAGTAAGTAGTTCCCTATCTAATGCTTTGCCGACATTTGTACGACAATCCCGAGGCGTAATTAAATAAAATACATTTCCTTATTTCCTGTGTTTTCGTTCCGCGAACGTAAAATAATCGGTCAAGAGTGAGACGGACTCTCATGAAGGGTTCCGCACCAACGTATACAAGAATAATTGAAACAAAAAGTAAACTTTAGAAAAAACCGACTTCCACAAACCCTATTTGATTAGATTGAGTTTAATACAAACTGTAACCCCTTACCCCCCCCCCCCCCCCCCCCTTGGGGAATTAATTTTGTCAAATCCCATCACAGTGCTACCCCACGCTACTAAGGAACCCCTGTACAAAGTTTCATGGCTCTAGGTCCACCGGTTTAGGCTATGCGTTGCCCGTCAGCCACGCATTGTATTTGTACCTAGTATTGAGCAGATCTGGTGGCCATATGTGGTCTTCATCAGCAGTTCCGCATCACAATATTATGCTTACCATGTGCATTTGCACGAGTTATTATGAAAAACACAAAAATCAGTATAGGTCTGCCTATAATATTTGAAGAGTTCTCTCGATTTCTCCAGGATCCCATCATCAGATCCTGACCTGGTGTCAATGGGACCACCCTTGAGATATTACCTATACGCCGAAAAAAGATTTGTTCAAATCGGTTCATAATTGGCGGAGCAATCGCGTAACAAACATAGAAAAAAAAAAAAAAAAAAAAAAAAAAAAAAAAAAAAAAAAAAAAAAAACATACGGGTCGAATTGAGAACCTCCTCCTTTTTTTGAAGTCGGTTGAAAAGTACAAAGAAAACACGGTCTTGTTTTTTATCATTTCGTGTTTTTCAGTACTTATTTGTTGCTGTAACGGCAACAGATACACATACTTTATTTATTTATTTACAAAGTCAACAGCACAAAACAGTTGAATATAGGCAGTATAACTTAGTCTAAACAAAGGCCAATTAATGACTTAAATTTTATAGGCCAGACATGATTGGTAGGGGTCAGGGAGCACTTATCCAGTGGAGAGCGCATAGATACATTTTCCTTTGAAACACAACTCACCAATTTACGGGTGGCGGAGGACGAGGCAAGAGAGCTGTGATTGGTCAGCCGCTGCGAAACTGTCTGGCGGCCCGTCATCGTACATGTTGCGTATGCGAACGTTTGTTGAATACTACAAACGTTTGGCGAGCCGCATAACCCCGCAGGCGCAGTCAATTGGATATATAGTCTCTGGTAGGGGTGATATACATAAGATATTGGACGGAACGGGAGGGGAGGAGAGGGAAGTGTGTGTAGGGTTTTGGTTCAGATTCTGTTTCAACTCTCAGCTTTTACGGTCCGTGAGACAGAACCCGCCGACGATGACGGACAGACAGAGGGACAGCGGAAGAAGTAATTGAGTCCCGTTCCCGTTTGGCACCGAAAAACAGAACACTAAAAAGATATTCCGCAGTTCGCAACGAAAACCCTTTGAATACATATAAGTTATAACACGGTCGAATGATTGAATGTTATAATACTTTATATCATTCGCCGTGACGTAGCATATTGGGCATAACAACCGAAGTAATTAGACGGAGGCGTGTAGACAAATGCGTACCTACCTACCTACCGAACCTATAGGAATAATACGTTTCACTTTCAAAAAGCTTTGATAAATCATGCAGGCCAACTATATTTTGGACTTCTCAGTACAAATAGATCGACATCTCGACCCAAATGGTATGGAGGTAAGAATTACAGATATACTTCAATCGGTTTCACTAGAAAGTTAGTCAGACATAGGTAGACCCGGTACCCACATAAACTACACTCGTTTGCATACTTTTATTGATCGAGCGAGCGAAGCGAGCTCAGCGTCTCCGTTTCAGGATTGGGCAAAAATGCTTTCGTATGTCTGTCTGTCTGTATCTTCTCCTCTACAGGTCGCATTTCTCAACCGATTCTCGTGAATTTTTTTGAGCAGGTGATATCTTTTTATTATTTTTTTGTCGATTCAATTTTTGTTTTTTGAAGTAAAACTTCTTGGGGCACGGGGGTAAAATTTATTTAACCTCTCAACTGTGGGTTATTCATATATTTGCTTTTCAATTGCTACTAGGCGGGTGCTATCACGAGTGGCTAAGAAATGTAACGGAAATTGGAATCGGTGACGTCAGGGTCGGCTGAAGACTTTTAAACCGCAACTATTTTCAATACGGTTTTTAACTAATCAGATAAGATAATAATACATTCGTACAATAAAGAATGTTAATTAGTGAGAGAAAAACCTGATGAAACGTTAACAAATAAAAATTATTTTAAGCATTCTTCCACGAGTTCTTGATTTCCGGTATGGCCAAGATGGCGCTCACTCTCTTTCGCTAGATGGCGTTAGTAGCCTAATATCTAGCATGACTCAAACTACTTCGTTCAACCTCTTTGTTGGAACCGGAACTTATGTTTGACAGCTGTGCGATGCGATCCATACAGTTTGTAAGAAAAGAGTTTCATCAATGTCACACGGGTCGATATGGATTTCTAAAACAAGCAAAGCAATGCATACATTTGAGCGAGACGGCTTAAAGACGTGACGTCAGATGGTATATAATCTGAGCGAGATGCAAATAGTAGTGACCTCAAGTGACACTATTGAATGAGTTAAGTATATCACCACGAGCGCGACAAATTGTAGATAAGGAATGGTGTTGCCATGAACTAAAATTGAAGTTGAAGGAATGGTGGGAAATAAATGACATGACGTATTAAAAGTAAGTACAAGTATAAAATAATTTCAAATAATCGGACGTCTGAAACTTAAAAGTAACTTGAAGCAGAGATTGGATCTCAAAATTGGAAATTTAAATCTCTTTTAGTATAGGTAGGTATAGGTGTATAGTATAGGTACCACTTAATGATCTAGCTACAGAAGTTTTACTTCTAACACGTGTACGGTGCTACACGCGTATATTTTTTTTTTTTAAATGGCGGAGATATGGGGTTTTAAAGTGAAATGTAAGAAAATCGCAACAACCCAAACGGCTCGACGGATATTAACAAATGAGGTGTCGTTGGATTTGTGGAGACCGTGAGAGTGACACAGACTATACATAATTTAAGTTAAAATAAGGTTGTATTATAAATCGCAAAATGTAGTTTACAAAGTTATCGGTGTGGCTACTTTCATACTCCAGGTACGTAACGGTACATTCATAAGTTTGTATGTTTTATTGAAAGAAAATGCAGTCGGATTATTTGTTTTTATAATTCCATCTGTTCATCCGATAAACTTCAAGTACGATGTGAGCGGTGAGGGGATAGAAAAAAATTAAAAAAACTCTAATTCCCGGAGTCGCTCACATCACAGCTCACAGATTTATAGTTTAAATGACTCTGAAAACTCCATCTTTGTGATTTTGTCACGTAACTCCAAGCAATCGATTCTGTATTTCTGTGTACTGTACTTTAAAATGAGGATTTCACTAATACTCGTAAAACCTGCATATTTTAGCACAGCGTGACGTCGTGAATTGAGAAATACGTGATCGATTATACTTACTCACATAACTGAACGAGATATTAAAGTAACTATAACATCAAGTCGAAGGTTTTCTTTTCTTCTAATTATTCTTCAACTTTTTGGTACGAGATTATTTGTATTCTCGCGTTTGGGTAAGTAATACGTAATACTTACTTAAATATTGTTTCACATGACAACCTAAGTAATGAATGTGTGACGGGTCTACCCGTTTACGTATCTGGCTTTTGAATGTCAACCTTCCTCAAACAGAAATGAAAGTTGTCTGTTCTCGCCAGTCTCGCAAAATTACTTTGTAACGACAGTAGATTCTTTGTAACAGTTAAAATCGAGTCATTTAAAATCCTTTTGAAATCCGCGTTTCACTAATCTAACTCTTCAGGTCTCGGTGCTAAGGAATTATTATCAAAGAGCTTTCGCACTCTGTAACAAATTGCCGGGTCAGATGGCAGATACGAGTACAGTAGGAATGAAGGTACCTTGCAGGAAATGGGCTAGCTCCCTGTCACGCAAAATGGAGTAAATATTTAATATTTTCCTAAACGTGGTCACCCTTCTGCCTCTGCCACCCCGTATGATTATAGGCGTGACGCTTCGCTTTGTATGTAGGTGCTTGTACCTACTTAGATCTATATTCCTAGTTTACTTGAAGGGACATAATAATCACATTCTCAATCAATTAATGATGTACATTGAACTTCCGATATACTTACAGCTGCTGTAGGTACTCCACTATAGTGGTAGGCTTATAGGCTTACAGTTTTAGGATATAATGTCTTTGGTTTAGATGATGAGGAGGGTTGATGGTATATGATGAGTGTGACATGGTTAAAATGAAAGGCGAGTTGCTACAGCTACATGAGTGTTCAGGACAGAACATCTAATACCTACTTAGTACTACCGTATAACCGTACAGAAGGTTCACTCCCGAACAAAAGTCAAGTTTAGGTACCTACTTTCGAGGGTTATTCATCTGAGCCTACACAACACGCACGCACGACACGCAGTTGCACGCACTTGATGCAGTGCGTGCACAACAGCAGCAACGACAAAATTTGAATTTCGCACGATCTGCTCTGCTGGCCAATTGATTGGCCAATGCTCCTGTCCCGCCTCAGAACAGCGTCCCGCGTCCAGCTAATGGGTCATTCGCTAGGTGGCGCTAGTAGTCTGTTTTATTCTCAGAAGAACAATAACTATTTTAGTAGTCTGTGGTTTTAGTTTATATGGTTTATATGCCGATTGACATTTTGTGAAGTGCAAGTGCAGGTGAGAAGTGGGAAGTGATTTATAGTTTGTAAAACATAGCTTGAACCTGGCTTGGACTCTGTGACTGTGATAGATGTCATCACGTTCACGCCTATCAAGTACCATATTTTACGACGACGGTGAAATGTATAGAGACAAATATCATACTTTATTGGCAAATAGTGATGCTACGCGCTTCTATTCACACCTTCGAGAAAAAGGCCGCGTTCCTCTAATGTTGCTGAAGTCACACTTCACACTTGCACTTCACAAAGTTGAAAGGTACGGTCTGTGACTCGGTGCGTTACCTTTAAAAAAACAACTGTCATAATACAACACTCAACTCACTCAACACAACACTACCAAACCAAACTTACTTGCTTGCTCTCAATTTCGGCCTACTATGATAAAATAATAGCGAAGAGAAGACATTTTTCACACCGAGGGTAAGCAATTTCACCATGGGTGAGAAATCCACGCCTCTGTTGGCTGTGCTTCAACTGCTTCGGAAGTACAACCTAAAGGTAAATCGGCGAAATTTTGAAATAGCATTGTGGTTCTTTTAAAACTCGTATAATACTTATATAAATATCCTACGTTCGCTTGTTTCAGGGTACAGAAGAGATACTTCGAAAGGAAGCAAGTTTAGGTGATACAGAAGTCGCCAACTTAGACCTCCCAGAAGTTGAGATAGCAAGTATTCTTACTGCCCACCACACTGAAAGTGACCCACATAGCTATGAGTTGGCGTATGACAACATGAAGAAGTTCATCGACAGCTCCATGGATGTGTTCAAAGTAAGGACATTTGACAATTGCTTGATTCTGATGTGTGCAAGCACATTAAATTGGATGGATTACAGCCACAACATAATAACTCAAGGTTTTGGATCATAATTATTATAAAGTCTAATCAATGCATAAGTCTGGTGTTAGATCCAGACATTTGCCATTTGAGGCATACTAAACATCACTACCAACATAAAACTTTCTTCAAGTCCTACGCACACCAAGCCAAATTCTATTTACATGTGATGGATTGTAGTTATCTCTCTTTTTTTCCAGCATGAGTTGTCAACCCTCTTGTACCCGGTATTTGTGCACATGTATTTAAGCCTTATATTGTATGACCACAATACTCATGCTGCAAACTTTCTGGAGAAATTTGGATTTGAACATGAAGACTATTATCAAGAAGACCTTCAAAAGATATCCATTGTCAAGAATAAGGATCATATCAAAGGCAATGATTTGGCTGAAGTCTATCTGTAAGTCTATCAAATATAATAACGGAGCATACTTACATTGAAATTTAATGTTATCTACAAGAATTCATGGATCTTTCCATATAAAAGCAATAATCAAGCCTACTCGTACAGCACACTGCTATAAGAGAGTGAGATAAAGTGCATATTCCAACTCACTCAGTATACCGCACTGACTCGACAGACATATTCTTTGGCAAAAAGAACAAATTACACTTAAACAACATATGAAGATTACTAGGAACAATTTAAACACTATATAAAGGTGTCTGCCACCCCATATGGGAAAATGTGTGACGTTATTTTATTATTATAGGAATAATTTACCTTTACAATCTTTTCAGGTCAAATAAGTTTATTGTACAACTCTCCAGAGATGCTTCATCACAGCTGAAGCGGTATTTGCATGATCAGAAGAATTCAACTATAATCATAAACATTATAAACAATCACGTGCAAATTGAAGTGCACGATGGACCCGGGAGGACACTAGCCCAAGTGAGAGCCAATGCGGGAGGTATGCTTGGAGAAGCAACTAGAACTGGTAAGATATCCAACATTGATACAAATAGGAGCTACCAAACAGAGTTACAGTCTCATCATTGTCAATCGGCCTTCATTTACCCACTACTAGGTATAGGCCTCTTTACTATAACTGCTTGTTAGGTTGGAAGGACATAGCAGTAATAAAATTTATTTAAGACCTGTATTAAATGTAACCTATGTTCATGAAATAAACAATTCTATTCTATTCTGTTAGGGTCTGGTTTTACCTAAACCTTTACTTATACTTACATCCAAAAACTTACTTGTTAATGTTGTAGGATAAACTCAATCCTGTGAAACATCTAAAAAAAAAACAGTTAAGAAGACTTGTCATTTTATCATATTCTGCAGCCTTGTTTTTCTCTTGTTTATTTTTTTACTTCACTTTTTTTTTGTATTTTATGGCCTGGTTGCAAAGACCTTTGAGCCAATTTTACTTACACACTTTTGCACTTTCTGTAGAGGCAAAGGCTCAAAGTTATGCAATTCCAATTTAGTATGTTTTGTTTCAGAAAATCGTGCCAAGGTCTATTATGGCTTACTGAAGGAGCCAGATATACAGGTGCTACCACCTCCTGTCGAAGATGAGGAAGAAGTAGAAGAGACTCCGGACAAACCCAAAAAGAAAAAGGCCAAAAAAGACAATCTGTTTCTGAAGAAACCTAAATCCGACCCGAATGCTCCTCCAAATGATAGAATACCTCTGCCAGAGTTGTAAGTACATGCAGTACATTTGAGTGGTCTTTTTGTAGAGCAGAGATGATGATGTTTAGAAGTCATTACCTATCCTATACAGGGTGAGTGCGGGGTCGTGTAGCAACAAAGTAACCTTATGGCCGATTTCAGCACAATCCCTATCTTTTAGGGGACATTTTATTTTCTTTTAGAGGCCACCTAGTAGTTGTTTCGCTTTGACCTAAGTTTAAGCGTCAACTAGGCCACTATAGGACCCCCTTAAGTGTCTGACTTCCGGATCAATCGCTAGAAAGCTATGAAAAAGAGCTAAGTGTCCCCTAACTGTTGGTGAAATTGGGCATTAGACTTGCCAATTAGTTAAGAATGTCATGCTGTAGATAAGAGCTTGCTAAGTCATTTTTTTTTTGGTACAAAAAATAATTAAAATGTTTTCCTATTTTGGTTCAGGGTCAGTTGGTCACCCTAAAGCGCAACTGTCTTTTGTCTTTGTCATAAATTGTTTAATTTGTTTCCGTTCATTGATTTTAACACTTCTTACTCCTCTGATTAGTTTATTTGAAAAAGGTTTTAACATGAATTGTAAGGTGACCAAACATTCAGAATTTATAAGGATAAAATTAATTTATTAAATTACAAACACATAGCTGTGTAACACATCTTACTCGGATCCGGGTAAAGGCCTGTGCCCCTCGGTGGGGACATTAATGAGCTACATACAATATGTTAGAGTCACGACACAAAGTCCTACTGTAGATACATAATATAAGTATGCTAGATATGACAAATCAATTTACAAATTGAAAAGACAGTTAAAAGGGCAAGCTTATTTTCAAAACCTATGTTTATTTCACAAAATTGTAACAATACATTCAACAATTAGGCCAAAATAAAGGTTCTTTTGCATACAAACCATAATTTATTTACACAGGAAAGAAAACGACAAGATCGAAAAAGGCAAAGCAATCAGAGAAGCGGCCAAGCGCGTGGCGCTCGGGCCGGACAGCCTGCCCTCGATCTGTTTCTACACGCTGCTCAACAGCGGACACACCGCCATCTGCACTGACATCTGTGACGACTCCTCGCTGCTGGCTGTCGGCTTCAACAACTCCTCCATCAAGGTAACTCCTCCATGAGGCTTCAATAACTCGTCCATCAAGGGAACTCTTCCATGAGGTTTCAACAACTCCTCCATTATGGTAACTCCTACATTAGGTACATTGGGTTCATTGTCGGTTCTTCAAATTCTATATATATATATATCACCATATACCACCACAATTTCGCAATAAACGTTTTGAGTTTGAGTTTGAGGTTTCAACAACTCCTCCATCAAGGTAACTCCTCCATGAGGCTTTCCTCCATCAAGATTACTCCTCCATGAGGCTTCAACAAAACCTCCATCAAGGGAACTCCTACATAAGGCTTCAACAACTCCTCCATCAAGGTAACTCCTCCATGAGGCTTCGACAACTCCTCCAACAAGGTAACTCCTCCATGAGGCTTCGACAACTCCTCCATCAAGGTAACTCCTCCATGAGGCTTCAACAACTCATCCATCAAGGTAACTCCTCCATTAGGATTCAACAACACCTCCATCAAGGTAACTCCTCCATAAGGCTTCAATAAGTACTCCATCTGAATGAGCCCATTCAATAACTTAAGTTTGTGTGTGTTGTTACAGGTTTGGACACTCACTCCTGTCAAACTTCGTGGCATGAAATCTGCGGATAAGTTGCAAGATATTGACAAGGAAGCAGGTGTGTATAACAAGATGTGCTTTATTTTAAATACTAACAGGGTCCTCAAAAACTTTCCCCAAAAAGTTCTGCCAGACCTATAAGATATTTAAGTTAGATGTACACGTACAGGCCTTGCCAAGTTTCTTTGGCTCTGAGCGAGTTGTGACCTTTCTTCCTCGCTTAGAGTATGGCCACACAAGATCTACGTATTCGGTTTTGAGAAACTACATGGGGTCGCCTCACTCCGCTCCGCTTCGCTCGGCTCCGGGTGGTTCATAAAGTTGTGATCTAATACAACCTATCGTTAGTATTGGCACAGAAAGTGACCTAATTCGGTTTTGTGAAACAACTTATCGTGAAATAATCATGGCGGAGTCGATTTTAAACTTTTTTATAATTATAAAATAATTATCTACCTATGGATGTATATGTGTCAAAATGTATGCTATCTGAAATAAATATTTTGAATTGAATTGAATTGATAACATGTTTACAATTGCACCAAAGACCAAATTTGAAACAAAGAACCACTGAACACAAAACTGCTGCAAAACGTTTGCCAAAAAGATAGACTCTGAAAGTAATTGTGTTGTCATGACGCCATCTTGGTTTAACCAACACGCTGGCTTAAGACAGATTGTTAAACATTTTCGACGATGCTTTATTTAAATCAAAATGCTAGTGAATTGGTTAAATGTCCATCTTTAATCCATGTTAGTTAGTGTCTGATTTAACCAACCAACTGCGACGGATAAACGGTGAGAGGTGGAGTGAGAGAATAGCAAGCCTTATACCAACTCTTAAAGCAGGACCTAAACAGTACTGCCCTGCATATTCGTACTAAAACGTATACGACCTCTGTGGCGCAGCGGTAGCGCATCTGCCTACCAAGCGAGAGGTCCCGTGTTCGAATCCCGGCTGGGGAAAAATGCATTTTATTCATTTTAGACATCATGTTTAATAGAGCCATTTACTGCTTAAGACGTACACAATCGATATCTAAATAGAAATAGTATAAGTTTATTTTTTTCAACACAACCGGGTTCGATTCCCGAGCTGAGTACAGGTTTTTTTTAATGTATGAATGCAGTTTTTCTTCTTAAATCGATGACATGGTTCCTAAGAACAGATCTTCGTATGTCTTATAGTTTCAGACTTTCCCATACTGACCGATTTAAATGAGACACCCTGTATAATAGTAGTTACGTGTGTGTGACGGCCAGGCGACGTGCTGGTGCGCATGATGGACGAGAAGGACCGCGACACGAGCCGCGCGCTACTCGGCCACGCCGGCCCGGTGTACCGCGTCGCCTTCGACCCCTTCAGGAGCATGCTGCTGTCCTGCTCCGAGGACTCCACCAGTGAGCCGATTAAAACATACTCCAATTCTTGCACATGAAAACTGAATGTCGTAGACAATTTGCAAGCGGACCCCTTCAGGCGTTTGCAGCGCGACTCACCCCCGTTTTCCGAGACGCAGAATCAGCAGTGCTGATCAAAGGGTACGTACGATTAGCTGTGCAATTGAACTAATTTCAAACAACCACATGATTAAATACATCGTGAGGAAACCTT
>CAUOQF010000092.1:0-20784 GCA_963457715.1 Argyresthia albistria
TCTAATGATTATAGCAAGAAATTAATTCTTAAGTACTTAGTTTGAACCACGACGCACGATGGTAATATATTTGTTCAGCTTTCGAGCTATTAACTAGTCAAGAGGTTTACTGATGGATGCTGGAAGATAAATTGAGCCGATTTCAGAAAATTGATTCAAATAAGCAGGTGTGTGCGGGACGTGGAATCAGCTCGGCATACTGCGCCTGCGCTGCACTCGAGCTCACTAGACTCGACATTGACGACATAGAAACCTCGGCTTTCCAACCATAGATTTGCATTAACTGCCCATAAATCATAATCCAGGATTTGTGGTCGTGGCTCTCATGTTCCCCGCTAATGCACTATTGTGGCCGGCGAATCGTAAAACCAAGGTTACAGTAAAACGATTGCATACCTGTCGAACTAGGCAGTTTCTCCAACCGGAATTCAATTTACGAAGTAATGTATAGACCATACATACCTACGTGTGTCGTGTAGCCGGTAGGTAATGCTAGGCCCGAATCGCCCGTAGTCATGATGATGATGACTGAGATCTGATTTTACATTTACCCGTGTACGTATTTGAAGTTTTATTGAAGTCAGAGACCTCTATGCCAATGCCGCCCCGTAGTTATCTGTACAGAACTTGAGAGCGAAACCTCGGGATTAATTGTTATTGGTAGTATACACTCTACTATTTATACTCTACCTACCAGCTACCTTCTTAGTAGGCTTATGAACACCCACACTTCGTTGTGCATTGCATTTACACAATTGCCAATGCCACCGTTTTATACGGAACTTGTAACTCAAGAATGTTTCAAGAAAACAATCATGATTGTAGCACAATGTAACTCAAAGCTCAAATGAGATTTAATCAACCGCGGCAGAAGTTAGCAATGGCGTAAGCGTAAGTCGATCGATTGAAAAATTAATGTTGATGAGGACGTAATCGATGAGGTACCTACCTATTTCCCCAATTTCTTGCGGAAAATTCAGAAAGGATACCTACCGTCAAAATAATATCTCATCTTACTAAGGCGTCTATGAAAGCTACCTACACCAAAGAAAATCATTTATTTCATTACAATTTTTCATAGTATTATGAAAGACATTAAAGACCACCATTTGACTTTCTTCGGTATTGTTTCCAATAAAAAAGCAAAGGCTAATGTTACACAGTAGATTTATTTTTTCTTTGATAATCCATCAGAAGAAAGTTGTTTCCAACGTTTCCAACGTTTCCAACGTTTTACGTAGTATTTATATTACCTTTGGTTGTTTGGTTTGAGATTTACTTTACCTGCACGTTTTTTCTTTGGCAATATTTCCCAATATCTTGATAAAATGGCCCCAAACAACAAAAAATCTTAAAGTATCGACCCCATGAATAAAATATCTAAGTACCTATAAAATATTACCTTAGTCTTGTGAATAGACGTTACAAGTATTCGTTAGTATGGAGATTTGCCGATGTCCTTTTGCATGTTCCCTTATTCTGTCTAGGGTTTGCAAGATCCGGAACTTTTTACTATCCGGATATTATCCGTTTTGAAATTTGATTATCCGGATATCCGGATAATATCCGGATATTTAAAAAAAATAAAAATACAGAGTAAAATGTATGGAAATAGTTGTTTATTTAACTAAATGGACTGCGGATATTAAAAAAAATAAAAAACAAAATAAAATGCATGGAAATTGTTGTTTATTGAACTGAATGGACTGATGTGATCGTATGTAACAATAATAACAGCTTCATAAGTAATTTGGAAAGTTAAATGTTATCGAAATAACAATGATTTTCTTATCATTATTAAAGATTTGCAAAATCAACAATATTAAAGTCTTATAATAATATTCTCATACTTAACTAGAAAGACCTATTAACTAATGCGCTATAATACTACGATAAAAAAAGAAACATTTTTTAAAATTTAAATAGAATAACATGCAAAATCAACAAACGTTAAACTTTTATTATTTGAAATAATTAAAATTACACTAAAACGATACAAAGATGTTTCTTTGTGGAATGAGGAGAAGGCACGTAAATATAGATTATTTTTGTAAAATTATTGAACACTATTATTTATTCACCCGACTCTTTTGGTAGCATGATCTTAAAAAACTTAAAGCATCGAGCATCATGCATTAAACTACGAATTTTATTACACATGTAGCCTGCGGCGGAGAATACTCTCTCAGCTTCTACGCTGGTTGGTGTTACAGTCTTCAGTAATTTGGACACTCGCGACAAATGTAGACCCCGTTCGCCGCCACTGTCATGTCATATAGAGCCATCTCAACTCGGACCTTCGTTTCCATGTCTAGTTGACTAGAAGAATCACTATGTGCTGATGAAGTTGACGGTGTTGCTGAAATGGCTTCATTTATTCTTTTCTGCAACTGTTCCTTTATTGAGAAGGTTGTGTTCAAATTAGCAGTACCTTCTTCAGTATGCGAATACAACTACAACACAAACTCACGTGGTATTTTTGATTGCACATTGCAGTTCATTTATTCAAACTACAACTGTTTTTCACAAATGTTATTTTTTATGTCAATAAATAAAATATATAATTTACATGAAGGAAAAATAAACGATGATTTTTAGAAACTTACCTCATAGTAACACAATTATTCGCGTGTAATGCGTCACCAAAAAAACAACAACACTGTCACTTCGCAAAAGGGTTTACCTGAGAATGAGACAAGGACCCTCCCCTCTGATTACCTATTCCATCCAACGCTACTGCATGCAACGCGATTGGACCGTTTAGCACAATGACTCTACAATGCGGGCACGTAGATATAGCAAAAAATAAATAAAAAAAGATTTATTTTTTAGGATGTTTTCATGTCAATCTGACATACCTTAAGATCCGGATATCCGGATTTTACGACAGAAATTATCCGGATCCAAAAACTGGACGGATATCCGGATAATCGGATATCCGGATATCCGGATCGCAAACCCTAATTCTGTCTGTATCACCGGAAAGCGCCAGAATCATGTATACTTACCAACTTTGATTCTTGACAAGTCCTTATTTAATCCAAAAGCGTATGACGCGAGTGCTGACCTCATATAATACAGTCAGATAAAAAAGACAGGTTATCACATAAAATCGCCCTGTATTCGTTATGACAATTTCCGCAGTTAGAGAGGGCGGGCGGAGGGGCGGCCTCTCAACAAAGACGTTTTTGTCAGCACCCTACGTGATGTGACGTAATTTAAGGGTGGGCATGACGTCACTTGACATAAATAAATGATGTACTAAAAGCGGCTTCCGTACAGCTAATGTTTAATTTGTTGACAGGACCATTGTCTTTGTATCTTTGTGTTTACTTCCTATTCTCAAGAGTTGTTTTAGTAAGAATAGTTTGCTGAAAAACTTATTACGACAAGGGCAATCCACAATTTAAACCTTTTCGAAAATAAACGACCAAGTGCGAGTAGGACTCGCGCACCAAGGGTTCCGATCACATCACACTTGTAGAGCGTAACACGTGTAATTAGGTTTCCACATACAAAACTAAAGTGTGATGTCATCCATGTAAACCAAATTGAATATTTATTCAGAAAGACAGAAATTTGCAGTTTTCAGATTTTTTCCTTTACTTGTGCTATAAGACCTACCTTCATTCTAAATTTCATGACCCTAGGCCAACCGGAAGTACCCTATAGGTTTTGAGTCCCTTGCGAGTTCCACGCGAGTTCATACAAATTCAGCAAAATTATGACATAATAACGCGATATCTTTTGATTGCGTGGACCTAGAAGTTTAATTTTTTTACACCTCCAAGGGACCATAGACCTAAGTAATCGATATTACGACAGACAGACAGGCAGGCAGGCAGGCAGGCAGGCAGGCAGGCAGGCAGGCAGGCAGGCAGGCAGGCAGGCAGGCAGGCAAGCAGGCATTTTTTGCTCGATATTGATAAATAATGGTAGCAGGTAGACGCTTAAAATGTTCACAATATATTGAGTATATTATTTACTTAAAAAATAAATTAAAATTAAATTAATATTTATAACAATATGTTTATTTTTTGCGATTTTTTATAGATATTGGTATGGAACCCTTTGTGCGCGAGTCCGACTCGCACTTGGCCGGTTATTTTCCTTTTAAGGATCGGAACCCTAAAAAAAACCCGCTTCGAAAATATATGCAATTTGAGGTTTGTGTTATAGTGCCCTTATCTAACGGCTTTTGGACTATAAAATTAAAATAATTTTAGACACTGGATTACATACCCCCTTACCCATACCAATAGTCCCATTTTGCATTTTTATTATTATTATTACAATATTAAGTATTCATAATTCATAATTTCTTCATTGCACAAAAAAAAGTTAACAAAGTAACGATATGATATAAAGTAGATATTATTATTAATATTAAAATATTATTATTATATATACCTATTCAACTTAAAATTTTCAACTAAATGTAAAATTTTAGGATAGAAGCCATTTTCATAAATTCCTGGACCCGAAATCTAGCGAATTTCTGGCGGCTTTTCGTATTAAGTCTAGCGACACGGAATTCGCGGAGTTGGCAACACTGAACGGAAGTCAAGACAAGAATGTTTTTAAGAATCAAACAAAGACTGGGCTTAAAGGTCTTGTAACCAGGCCATAAACCTATATAAAAAAGACAAAAATGACAGTGACATTGACAGCTAACTTTTTTTTTACTGCTAGGCAAAGGTATTACATTGGGACATTATATTATATTACATAAGATCTGTAAATTATACTGTAATTTATCGCAATAAAATGAAATGAAATGAAAAAAAGGTATTCGTAGCTCTTTAGCCAACCTATCTGAATTAATTTCATAATATCTCTGAACGAATGGATATAAAAATATATTTAAATGTGTTTCGTAATAAGCATTTAAATATGTCTCAATGGGCATTAAAAAATACCTGAACCAAAAATGAAACCAGTGGATTGCAATCAAGAGGGATGTTGATTGATTATGGAGAGATAAAACAGGGGAAAAAAACCAATAAAAACTCAGTCCAGTCCTGGAATTTAAATAAGGGCGGGCCCTAGGCAACCAGAACTTTCATTCATTTCATTTCATCCTTAACTTACTTTTAGAGGAAATAAAATAAAAAAATAAAATAGGTTGAAGCCAAACTAAGTAAGTCTAACTGAGGAACATATTGTGCCATTTTTATAATCTAATATATATTTGTGTTGAGTGACTGACTGACTGATGATCAACGCAGAGCCCAAACCGTTAGGCCTAGAGGCATGAAACTTTTGCACAATGGTTGCTTTCATAACATAACTGAGCACTAAGAACGGATTTTAGAAAATTCGGACCACAAGGGGGTCAAAAACGTAATTTAATTACACAAGGATAAATCCATTAATTTTGTATGGCTGGGAAAGTCTATTGTGAATTAAGAAACTGTGTTGAGGAAAGTTGAGAAAATTCTGTGTTTCTTAGATTAACAAACTTACAAGTACAAAGGAATATTTCGCATTTTTATCAGATTTTTATATCCTGCGGTCCTGCCTGCCTGCCTGCCAATCAAGATCACCCGTAGATTAGTAATTGTAAAACTAAAACATGGCCACAAATTCTATTTAACAAAATGGCGGCTTTGACGATCAGCTGTTCATGTTAATAAAAAAAATGTTTCGTCACACAACACAAACTTGACAGTTGACACACACCAATGAGGTTTTGATACTGATTACTGATTGCTATGCTAAGTATCTAAACCTCATTGGTGTGTCTCAATGCCTGATGTACCTTTCGATCGCGTGAAATCTCTTGTGGTTCAGCGGTTACTACTATTCAACACCCAGTTCTAAATAATATACATTTTGCATGACATGGAAGGTTAGTTGTTTACAGCAGAAACAATAACTTAAGTATTGTGTTGTTTCCATGCCATATTTTCTCCATATCTTATGATTATGAATAAGTTTTTTTGACAAAGAGGTTTAGCCGGGTAAAGCCCGAAGACAAATTGGAGTAGATTGAAATTTCGGACTTCTCCCAAGAAGCTTGGGTTACTAGGTTTACCCAGCCTCCAAGCTTTACCCGTAACATATACAAAGGCATACTTCAAAGCGCGACACTACAAAATTCTCATGCTAATGGCTGATGCCTTTAAATTGATGTGAGAAATATCAACAAAATCCTGAATAATCTAAATGATTGATTCATACCTTTTGTAATTTTGTACTGATACTTTAAGTATATATAAATAAAATAAATTTATGTAGTTACACTTAATTTATTTTATCTGGTCTAACCTGTCAACCCGACCTGGGTAATGCAGAAGCAATAATGTAACAAAGGCCCCACTCACGTGGGCCAGGTGCAGGCACAGCATACCCCTGGTTGAAGAAGAACCCTCCCTGAGCACTCCTCCGGGGCTGGCTTTTTGAGTGTCAAGGATATGCTTCACAAATTTGGAGACAATAGACTGGGAAATACAGTGATTTTGGCCTTATCCCACAATCCTCTGATAGGACCCTGTAGCATAAAATGCTGAAGCAACCTGAAGCAATCAGCACCTAAAACAAACAATTCAGGATTAGTCTTCTCTACTTTCTCAATTGTTTAACATTTACTTACATAGGTACATCTGGCCCCACAATAGGTTGCAGGCAGGTAGGCACACCCTGTGTTGTGAGAATCAGAAACAACGACATCACAAATATGTAAACCTCCAAGACTTGGGGATATTTTGGTTTTTGTTAATCCCCAGACGGGGCTCGAACCCGGGTGATATCGCATGGTAGGCAGAGCATAGTAATTGCAGGGTAATTGTACGCAACAGGGAAAAGTTGATGTGATACTTTTCTGGTACTTTGCATAGTATTACTAACATTCGTTTCCACATACAAAGCATCTGATCGCAATGTTGGTGGCAAATGAGGGCTCAACTCGGTCATAAACCCACGATAAAGCTTGATGAAGTGCCTTTCACCTGCTTGAAGGCATCACAAGGATCACTCTGCAGTCTTTTACTCCGATTCTCTCTTTTAGACTGGGTTCGCGCAATAGCAACATCACACTCGTGGGCTGTTTCCAAAATCTCCAGATTCATCATTTTCACCGGTTATCACGTCTTTTCCTACGGTTTTGCTGCGTATTAGTAGAAAAACAATCGTAAAAAAAACACCTCTTTTCTTTGTTTGATAGTTTGAAAGACAGCGTTACGTTACGTTCCGTTAGGAATGTGTGCCGATCCGTTCCGATTTTCGGACCCAAGACCATAATTATGTCCTTTCGAGTTTCGGATCGGATCGAACCGATCCACTAGCGGATCGATCCAAAATTATGAGAAATCGGATAGTGATCGAATCACATGCTTACTTATATTAATTCCTGATTTCATAAAAATATTAAGATCGTGTGATCATCACTTGGAGTTGTTTTCAAACTCTGCTCGGGCTTTACCAAATACGCACGTTATGGTCTTTCTAAACTAGTGGCTCTGTGAGCTGTAGACCTCGCGAGTATGTCGGTGGGAAAGCTGAACTGCTAACACACATAAAAAAAATAACCCAAATAATTTTCTTTCAATAACACATACAAACTTATGAATGTACCTGGTTACGTACATGCAGTATGAAAGTAGCCGCACCAATAACTTTGTAAACTACATTTCGCGATCTTTTATACAACCTATTGACTTTTTACTAAAATTATATAATCTGTTTCACTCTCATAGTCTTTACAAATCCAACGACACCTCATTTGTTAATATCCATCGAGCCGTTTGGGTTGTAGCGATTTTTTTACATTTTAAAACCCCATATCTCCGCCATTTTGAAAAAAATCAAAAAACTGGCTCGAGTAAAAAATTCTATTTATTTTTTCAACCTGCTCACAAAATTTCACGAGAATCGGTTCATAAATGCGACCTGTAGAGGAGAACAACCGGACATACAAAAGCATTTTTGCCCAAACCTGAAACGGAGACGCTTCGCTCGCTTCGCTCGCTCATCTGTTTCACTCTCATGGTCTTTACGAATCCAACGACACCTCATTTGTTAATATCCATCGAGCCGTTTGGGTTGTAGCGATTTTATCTCCGCCATTTTGAAAAAAATCAAAAAACTGGCTCGAGTAAAAAATTCTATTTATTTTTCCAACCTGCTCACAAAATTTCACGAGAATCGGTTCATAAATGCGACCTGTAGAGGAGAACAACCGGACATACGAAAGCATTTTTGCCCAAACCTGAAACGGAGACGCTTCGCTCGCTTCGCTCGCTCGGTCAATAAAAATCGTGTGAGTGGAGTTTGAGGGAGACTCGATGAAACAGAGTGAGTACACTGCCATTGTGTTCTGTGTTGTTTGTAACGTTACGCCCATGCAGAATTTAAAGTCACAAAATATTCAATGTATGGCGTCTGTGTAGGTTTCAATCGGTTTTTGTGGTACAAGTTTACACACAATTTGACTAGATACTTATCAGTTAATTTTTAGTCGTTTTTTCACACTTTACGTAAACATTTCTTTGATTCGATTTTTGGTCGATTTTTAGGAAATCGGATCAGAGTCGTGCGATCCGAACCGCGTATGGGATCGAGGAGATGAGTTACGTACGATCCGATACGATCTGCGAAATCTGAACGTAGCTGTCGGATCGCACCCCTCTACGGTACGTTACGTTAATTCTCAGCGTTAATTAGTAATCTGTGGTTACGTTCCATTACCAATCGAAAAAAAATATGGCGATACGTAGGGACACAGTATCGAAACAAAAGTATCGATATTGTACTCATATGATGTATCGAAAAAAAAGTATCGAAGCGGTATCGGTATCTGTATCAAAAGTATCGATTCTTCAAGGTATCGATTATGTTTGCATAGAAAATAATAATAGTTGAATGTGCTGGAAATTGACAAACTTTTACGTAAGTTTTCATACGTTACTAAAAGCTCTAATATTCTGTACGTATATTAATTATTTAGTTAATTCCTTTGTTAAAACCTAAATTGTTGCTCTTACTGTACATTACTTTTTTGAAATAAAAATATATTTGATTTGATTTGATTGATTTGTAACAACATAAGTATCAAATATTATGAAATAAAACAAGCATTATAATAAATCAATCACGCACATTTTTACTGTATGATAAAAATGTTCGTGATGCACCGTGGCAAGAAATGCGTGGTTTGATGGACAAAGCAAATAAGTCGTAGAAAACACGCAGTAATCTGTAAATGTTGACATCAATTGGTGTCATTAGTGTCTACATTTGCAAATTACTGTGTGTTTTGAACCATACACTAGATTCGATTCGATGCTCACTATAAAGTACTCATATCAATAAAGAATCGAAAAAAAGGATCGATGCCAAACCCCTCTGCCAAACTCTGCAATAAACCCCTGCCCCTGTGCAAAAAATCATTCTTTAGTGAATGTCAGTTTATTGTACTTTTTAGGGTACCATACCCGAAGGGTGCCAAACGGGACCCTATTACTAAGACTTCGCTGTCCGTCCGTCCGTCTGTCCGTGTGTCACTGGGTCCTAGAGCACGAACCGTAATAGCTAGAAAGCTGAAATTTTCACAGAATGTGTATATCTGTTGCCGCACCAACTATAAATACTGAAATACGAGATATATAACAAATTAAAGGGGGTCCCCATACAAGAGACGTGTTTTGATACACCCGCATTTCAATATGATGGTATATTTCGCGTCAACCCACATGGTTGTGGTAGCGCAGCCGGTATGATGTAGGCTCTCAATCCGTAGGTCGTGAGTTCAAATCATCGTGAGGGCATAAATTTTTAAATTTTATTTTTGTAATTTTTTTTGTTGTTTTGCGTGCTTTTGTTTTTTTGTACGATGGTACGGATGGACGGTACCCTTCGTGTGCGATTCCGACCCGCACTTGACGGATTTTTTAAGTACTTATGTGAAAATGGGATTTGAAGATCGGCTGTAAGTACACACGACTACTACTGCTAAAAACGGATGCAATCTTAGGAAATAAATTCTGTACCTTCCGATATCCTTATTATTAAAGGTCGGCTTAGCATTGATTAAAAATACCCTGTTGTATAAAAACGTGCATCCACGCGAGCGAAGTCCGCGGGTAAAAGCTAGTGATTAGATAAATAACAAGAACATAAATTCAGATGCGGTACGAAATTGTAAAATAAAACATCGTCAACTTCAGGAGACTTTTCTAGCGAGCAAAATTAATAAAATAACGTTTATGGGAAAGCAAAATTACGCTGACACTGGTGATAAACAAGCTAGTGAAAAAACATACAGCAATAATACTCGTCATTCTGAGCGATTTGTGTTTTGCTAAAGGCTGTTTTTGCCTGAGGCGCCGTCTTAAGGATAACAACATTGTTCTCTTTGAATTATTTATTGGACTCGGAGCACAACATCTGTCGAGATACCTAGTATTTTAGCCTCTGAAGTCAGGAAACACTGAATAATGTAGACCTACAATATTTGACGCTGCCGAGGGACTCACAAATAATGTAGGTCGATTCTCGTACTGCAGGTATGCAAAGTCCATGTTTTTCAAAACCCCTTGTGCATATTTCTGCATTATAATTAAGATAATCATCAGCGTAAGCTATTATGAGAATTTTTCAGGAAAGAAAACTGGGTAGTACCAAATAAATTTGGTTTTGATTTTACTGACACTGTTTAATCCTTTTCTCATTTCCACATTCTGATTCAATTCAATTCAATTCAAAAGTTCTTTATTTTTTTAAGATTATTGTTACAATTACAAAAAACTGCCACAAAACTACATTTCACAGTTTGTCTGTGGGTAGACAGTCTTACTACTACTCACGTTAACATTAAAATAATAATTATAGCGACTAAAGAATGAGATCGTTTTTATAAAATATTACTTATAAAATCTTAACTTTATAATTAAATAACAGTGGTACAAAACCCATCAGGATTTGACAGGCCATCCAATAAGTACTTCTTATATGAGCGTTTAAATTTATATAATTTTTCTTCGGATTTAATTACTTGTGGCATGGAATTAAATATAAGTGCTATTTGTCTTTTGAGAGTTCTTCCCCCATAGTAGTTGTTTACACTATGGGTGATGAATTTTCCTTGCCAGATGCCCCGCGTTCCCTTGTTGTGACTCAGCAGTGTTTTATGCTCCACACTGCCATGGTAGTCAGTTGCTAATTGATATTTAGTTTTTAAGGATGCTGGTAAAACGTTACAGATTTTAAATAGTAGATTAAAGTTATTCTTATATTTTTAAATTTACTAGTAATTTAAGAAATCTGATTTGGAGAGCTTCTATTTTGTCAATGTGTGTTTTAAAGGTTAGACCATAGCAGTGCAGAGCATAACCCACCACTGAGTCCACTAGGGCTATGTATTAGACATTTTAATACAGAAGTTGGTACTCGATAACTTTTGAAACATGCTCGATATGTTTGGTCCATCCAAAGTTTTCATCTATTTTAGTTCCTAGATATGTTATAATATAAATGATGCTTTGGTTTACATGTGCAGTTACTTCTCTATCTGTGAAAACATTCAAAACTGTGTGTGACCAAGCTGCATGTGGGGTTTGGCGTACAGTATGTTTAAGGGGAGTGGATAACTAGAAGTTGAGTTTTGTCTGCATTTAGCATTATGCCATTGTCGTGCGACCAGATTCGTCGTGATGGACGTTTGCTATGATGAACTATGATGTCACATTTTAAGTGCTGCACAAGGATAATTGCTATTTAAATGGATGAAATAAACCTGTATTGTATGTGTACGTAAACTCGAGGTTAGCGTAATCAAGCATTATTCGCATAGAGACTGTCACGACTCTTATGGAATTTTAATGCGTCCTTAAAATGCAGATAGGTGTAGAGTGTAGAGTTAGTAAGACGTATACAAAGCGGAGCTATGCGCATATACCTCTGGTTTAAAAAAAAAGTTCACAAAGCAGTGTGAAGTTTCGACTTTCGACACAATAAATCCTTTAGTTATTGTTCTGAGCATTATATCACTAATATTGTAGGTTTGATAGGCACAAGCACAAGGTACAGGTCATTATTTTTAAAAGCCACACCATCAGTGTACCTAACACTAAATATTATTCAGGTCAATTCCTGTACTAAATGACAGTGTGTACAACATTGATAATGAATATAATATATCTTTCGGATGAATAAAAATAAAACGTGTTTCTTTGTAATCAAAGTTTTATTTTTAAAGGAACATAGAATGTCTTATAAGTACAACTAAATCCACATTCTCAACTGTAATTAAAGAAACGATATTTAAAGTCTATTCCTTTCTATCTTATTTTATATCTGGGGGCGCGGCAGCGCCCCCAAGCCAAGTCGAGCAAAAAGCAAAACATACGGGCGCAGCAGTAACATCCTTTACAGGAAGCCATTCAGAGCATATTTGACCTACCTGTTACTCCGTTGTGGATAAAGATAGAAACCTGAATTCCCGGCGGCTAAAAGGCACCATGTCATAAGACATATATTCAAAATTTCAATAAATTTTAACCAGTAGAGTTGAAGGTACAGCAATTCAAAGTTCCTCAATTTTGACACTCACTGACTCACTGATTCACGATCATGAAAACTCTAAAGGTTACTTCTAGCGAACCCACAAGCTTAAAATTTTGAGCATGGTTAAAGTTTAGCCTGCAAAGCCAAGGAAAACTCAAACATTGCGCAATTTTAGCCCCAATTTCATAATATATTAATTATCAATAAGCTCAGTACACGGCTACTTCGATTCATCGCTATTCCCCATTAGATGTCGCTAGTCGCTATGTGTATCTTGAATCGCGGTATGGTTTGGTTCCAGCTATGATTTAAATAAAGCGGTTACAATATTGTCTAATCTGGTATCGCTATTCCCCATTAGATGTCGCTGGGTGTGCATTTCCTGAATCGCGGTATGGTTTGGTTTGAGGTATGATTTATATTTATATAATTCACCGCCCAGACTTGTCACAAATCGTAACATCAAAGCCACAGAGAAGAGCCCATAGAGATAGGGAGTGGGCTTTGAGAAAGTCGGTATCTAACGCACAAGAAATAGTACCCGAAAAGAAAAAAAGGAAAGTTACTTACAAAAAGAAATGAGATCCCAACAAAAACATGCATAGGCATATACAAAAACGCCAGTCTCGCAGCCTGCGCAGTTTATTCTACCGTAAAAAGTTGTGAGATCTAATTTTAAACTAAGTCGGTTAATTTAACCAGTATCTGTGTATGGTAGAATCTTTCCAACAACTTTATTATCGTATACTGTTAAGTACCTACCTAATTAGTTAACTAATAACATTTATAGTGATCGGATCAATATAAGACATCTTTATTTCTTCAATAATAATTAGAATAACTTGGCAATCGCGCTCAACTGACCACTCTATAACACCCAGAGCACAAATGAATATTATTACTCAACACAACATATCTCTAAATAAAGATAAACTTAACTAATAAGAAAACAACGAATTATTTCGGAGCGAGAGCAATAGGTACATTACGTTGCACACACGGTCCTATAGTCGACAACTTTTCTACGTGCGATTGCCAAGTCATTCTAATTATTATTGAAGAAATAAAGATGTCTTATATTGATCCGATCACTATAAATGTTATTAGTTAACTAATTAGGTAGGTACTTAACAGTATACGATAATAAAGTTGTTGGAAAGATTCTACCATACACAGATACTGGTTAAATTAACCGACTTGGTTTAAAATTAGATCTCACAACTTTTTACGGTAGAATAAACTGCGCAGGCTGCGAGACTGGCGTTTTTGTATATGCCTATGCATGTTTTTGTTGGGATTTGATTAATCTGCACAATCATCACTTTAGGCATCACCACATTTTGTATTTAGATGCCAAATCCAATGACATGACAGCTCGAAGCGCAGGCCAGGTATAATGTGGCAAGAAATCCTAAGGAAAAAGCGATGGCGCCACTAACTTTTACATAGCAACATTCAGGTTACACTCTTAATGATTTTGATCCTTGGTGTTTTTTAATTATGTTGGTGTGAAACTTGCATGTTGCAAAGCTTGAGTAGGTGGTAACGGAGCTCCGCCTCCGCCTCCGAAAGTTCGGAACTTCCGCTAGAAATAGTACCTCTGACTCTAACTTCGCCTCCACCATTTCTGAACAGAGTTTTGAAGGAGTTTGTTTACGTTCAAAATGTACATGCAATGCGACAGGAGCAACTCTAGGCATCACGGCTGCTCGGCTGGGTGTTGGGATAAGAACGGACGTCTAATAATAAATACAGTGTTTTGATTTGTAAAGTTAAGCCGAGCTCAGAGGTTGTTATTTACACGACACTGAAGCTAAAAAAAATATTAAAAAAGAGCAGTATTTTTTTTTAAAATAAGGTACGTAATTTTTTATGTGTTGACGTGGGGTGCCTTATTTCATTGTCTTCATTTCCAATATGAATTTCAATCATTGCCGAGATTGAATTTCATGTAAGTATGAATGTTTCGGTATCGAACATCCTTGTGGGGCGCGTAGGTAAATAATTTGAAACTTCCTACACATGCGTTTGCAACACTGTTCGAATGCCGACTAATCGCACGCGACTACACGGCGTATCCGCCATTATTCGCTCGCAGCGCTACAGCCGCGTGGCTGTCGCGCAACAAACGCGCGGCTGTCGTGCTTCAACCGCGCTGCTGAAATATGTATGAAACCCAGTCGCGCTGCCTCAGACTTAGTAGCGCTGCAGTCGCGCGACAGAATTGCCTATATGTGAAAGCGCTCTAACTGTTATCGTTACGTTATGCTTTGACCCACCTCTAGCGATGGCAAACGTCACAGAAAATGAACGAAAATAAGCTAAAAACTATTAGTTATTGAATTTATTCCTACAATTTCTACAAACTTAATAGTGACGCAGTAATTAATAAATTAATACTTAAATGATATTGGCTTGTGAGAAGTCTGTGTACATTGCTAGAGCAGTCATTTAGCCATCACCTTTCATACAATGGAATGAACCCATTCAAATATGATACGGCAAAACGATCACTTATCTTTACTATGGTTCTAGCTATTTTTCCATAAGTAAACATAACCTATACCAATTATGTAACATCCGCAGATGTATTAGAATGCTTATTATTTAAAGGTAAAAAGTGACCATCTTTATAGTATTCGTCAATATCTATGTGTAGAAATCAATACATTGTTGAATACATACCATTATTTCACACAAGAAGCATCCAAATGTGTTATTCACTTTCCAATCAAACTCCGATCTGATGGCTGCTTCAACACTTAATTGAAGCAATAATTAGAACCGCTCTTCAGCCACGTTTTATTGTGTAGTGCAAGCCGTGACTAAATTATCGGTCTAACTGCTTAAATTTGTTGAAAAATAATAAAATATTGGTTTGTTAAGATATTTATTCGAATGACAATGACGTTCTGAGTGCTGCCAGCATGTTACCATAAAATTAGCTCCAATTCATCCGCTCCCTAGCATTTCTTGCCACGCTGTATTAAAGAGTTGAGTGAGACATATTCAGACTCTTTACATGAATTTAGCAATTATTTAACATGTACCTAATAGGTATTTAAACGTTAGAGATCTAAACATACATTATATCTAATATCTTAGTATCTAACTGTCATAGTTTATTGTAGTCTAATAAGTTACACAGTGTCCCCCTGCTGTGAAAGAAAATTCATAACGCTATTTATAATAACCGGCCAAGTGCGAGTCGGACTCGCGCACGAAGGGTTCCGTGCCATTATCTATAAAAAACCGCAAAAAAAAATGTATGGGAGCCCCCCTAAATATTAATTTAATTTTAATTTAATTATTTATTTTTTAAGTAAATAATATACTCAATATATTGTGAACATTTTAAGCGTCTACCTGCTACCATTATCAATATCGAGCAAAAATGAGCAAAAAAATCACGTTTGTTGTATGGGAGCCCCCCTAAATATTAATTTAATTTTAATTTAATTATTTATTTTTTAAGTAAATAATATACTCAATATACCTATTGTGAACATTTTAAGCGTCTACCTGCTACCATTATCAATATCGAGCAAAAATGAGCAAAAAAATCACGTTTGTTGTATGGGAGCCCCCCTTAATATTAAATTTATTTTGATTTTTAGTATTTGTTGTTATAGCGGCAACAGAAATACATACTCTGTGTAAATTTCAACTGTCTAGCTACCACGGTTCATGAGATACAGCCTGGTGACAGACAGACGGACGGACGGACGGACGAACCCTAAAAAGGCAGATGACTCTAGCTTCCATTATCAGATTTAAACTTTAAACATACCCGTGTACAAGTTTGCCAACATAACGTTGCGATAAGAATCACAATATTTTTACATCAGTTGCTTGGAATTTTAATGTTGTCGGCAGCGAGCGCAAAAAGACGATGTTTTTACAAAAACATCTGCGGTATCCACTTCTTTGTCCCCAAATTATGTCATCGAGGTGACGACTGACGCAAGCAAGATTGTAGATTCTATTTATAATTTAAGTATTGATGTAGTTAGATAGACCCTAATCCAAGTTAGGTATTTATACATAATAATAAGTTATCAAGTAGATATAGGTACTCGTATTTCTGTGAACGGGTCGTGTTTCAATCAAGATCTACGACTATTGTTTATCCTACACATTTCACAAAAACATACAAGGTGTAAATGAATTAACGCAAAATGAGAAACTACTTTGTTAGGGACATAATTCTGGACAACTTTCATTATAACCGATTGAGCAACTTTTTTTCACTTCTCCATACAAATCAGCTGATCCACTCAGGCAAAAGTACTGGGATGTGGAAAATAAAGTTGCTCTGATCAAATCGGCTTCATAATGAAAGTTGCTCAGAATGATGTCCCTAACAAAGTAGTGTCTCATTTTTCGTTAATTAATTTACACCTTGTATAATCAATCAGAGAAACAGCTTCGTAGGGTCGTAAAACATGCGATGTCCGGTACATCAGTGGTGACCCAGAGAGCACTGAACACAAAGACCACCCGCAGCTGCCGCCACCGCGCCGCCCCGCGCCCCGCCCTTGCCCCGCGCCATCTGCAGATACCCATCTCCGGCGTCAGGTGTCATGCGCCCGCGCCGGCCATCACGCCCCTCCGCCCGCCGCCGGTAACGCGTCAGCTCATAAATTTAATTCGACACTAGACAATAGCTGTAACAGCGCGGACCGGCGCGCGGCGGCCACTCGGAGATCCAGCGATAGAGTCCGTCGTAATCTCCTATCAAAACAACTTGACGCACGCACCACGTTCTCTCTGAGCTTTACCGTCCGCCCGTGTCGCGCCGTACAACATACACTTACATGAAGCATCTGTATATATACGAAACGTTAGATAACTATTGAAAAATACAGATCATATTTCAACACAATTAAATCCCCCTGTCGATGTGTAATGGCCCGATAAAGTGTAATTAATATAAATTGCTTTTAGCCATAACTGGCCGTCAAAGAGGCCGCGCCGATCGGGATTAATGTTAGATATCTTATTGGGTAGCGTCCCGATCGCAAACTTTCTCACGATGGGTATTACGATATCGGACGTCAGATCCGATCGGATGCCCCGTGCCGTGGAACACTTGACCCGTGCAAATAACTGCTTATATCATAGATCTCATTATTTGAAGCCTCCGGCGATGGGTAATCTTGGCGGCGAGAAAATGCATAATTTTTAACTCCGTTGCAGCGAGTGTGAAATTGCTTTTACGGAAAAGATAAGTTAAAGCATTTAACAAAACACGCCTGTGAGTGCTCAACGTATGTCAACAACGCTGGGGCTAAGCATTCCTCCGAGCAATCTCGACGGGTCGAATACGTGGTGTATGGTATGCCACACGTATGACGTAGTGCAAGTAGGTATGTAAAGTACAGTTATTCTCGCTCAAATGGGATTAAATAAAAGACCGCAGTTAACGCAGTTTGACTGCTTCTTTCTAGCGGAACATAAGTCAACACTCAGCACGGTAGATAGCGTGCTTCCATAAACACGGGTGCATTTACGTCAAATGTACGCATTCCTATGAAAACTGGTATCTCATTGCCACTGACGCGACGGTTAGGTTTGTTTGTTCGAAACGTTACACAACACAGACTAAGTTAATTTAATGTAATGTTTGAATTGTTTGAGTAAATATTTCGGCAAATTCGCTGCATGATGCGTGCCTGACGTAATACGTACAACACGATCACAGCTATATTTGTAGTCAACAAACGAACTATAATTAATCACATTTCCATATTTTGCCGTGATTCTACCTACCTGCCACGTTGTTTGGTTCATGTTTATAGTCGTCGACTTCTGGCGCGTCATCTTCACTGTAGCAGTAATTTTCAAACAATTTAGGGAAAGTCGGTGTGTCAAGGTTCGCGGTAACGAGTTGATATAAATTTGAAGTGGCGTTTATCTAAATCGCCGGCGGGCATGATTGTTCGTACGTGATTGGCACGCACGAGTTGCCCTCAGCTCGCGACTGCAGGCTGCAGGTGACAGCCGCTCGTGGGAAACTAGAAACCCACCACCATCATCGATACTTCACTCATATTTACTTTCATAGTAGGGAAGGAACTGGAAGAGCATTTTTTCTGGTTTGCAAGATTGTTGTTCTAAATCTAAATTATTTATAACGGCTAACTAGTAGACTTGCGGATCTCTATTGTAATTGGTTAATTTCTGTATACATTCACCTGTCGACAATTCTCTATCTATATTCTAAAATTCCCCAAACAGTAATTCTACGGTTGCGATTACAACACTCTCGTAGTTAAATCTATCATAAATTTAAACTCTATCAAAGAAGTCGCCGCCTACACATGTTGCTTGCATGGCACGGTTAGCTCGTGGTAGATGAAGCAGCAGAACAACTTTGTTTACGTGTCGCGTGCAATGCGCGCCGGCACGCGCGCGCGTGCCGGAAGTACCGCTACTAGCGCAGTGTAGCCGCCGCCGCCCGCCGCCCGCCGCCCGCGCCGTTAGCGCGCGCCCTGCCCGCCCTGCTGCCCGCCCTGCTGCCCGCCCTACAGTCTACTGGAGCGCGAATACTATAGTGTGAGCTCTCTACCACGCCACATTTAACTGATGTGGGGGTGGTGAATTCATTATATTTTACTATACAAATTGTTACACTGCTGTGTAAAAAATGGATAGATACGGGAACTGTAATAGATTGTTTCATGTTGCGACGAAAATACCTAATCGGAATAAAGCTTTCTCCCATGTGGAACAAAAAACAGATTGCTACTCTGCTACCTAATTCGTTCACGTAACAACACCCATAAATAACTAATCAAGTTCAGTTACGTTGTCACGTCATAATGAGTAGCGCAGGTTTAAATCAGGCTGCAGCGATTAGTTTACACGAGTAAAAATAAATATCGGAGCTTTGGAGCTTTCGGAGTTATTTTTGAATGTTATGAGTTTTATTATTGGGGTATAAGGATTGTTTTGGGTTGGGGTGGTGTTGTAGATGATTTGGCGGTAGAGTAGTGGTTGCTAGGCGACGCGGCGTCGCCAGAGGCGCCGCCGGCCGGGACGCTGCGGGCTGGCAGCCTCCGTAGTGCGGCCGCCCGCCAGTGCGTCGCCCGCTCTCGCACGCGCCGCCTACGTCTCGTACCGAGTACTACGGGTACCCAGACTGATGCCGATACTGCAGTGATTTGAATGCAGCGAAAAAATGTGATCTTCACCCGCCTTCATGGTCGGTCGGTGCTGAGTGATGTGGCTGCGGTCTGTTAAGAAACTGATATGTGCGGCTAAAGTGGTTACGGTAGATGCCGAATTGGAATCCAATCGGATGTGTTTTAGTGGTTTCTCGGTGAATCTGTGGTGGGAGGTGTTGTGGTTTTTCAGGTTTTTTGTAATAACATTTATGGATATATCAAATATTAATTCCGCCTAGTTTATCCCAGTTTGTTCGTATGGCGTAAAACTAGACACCATTAGTCGAATGATAATGTTAACACTGCGATAAGATATGCAAAACGTGCTCTAAGATTACCGTATCTTTGCCGCATCAAGTGAAATAATACCTACCACATTGTCGAGACGTTAATGACTGCTTGAGTACGTAGTTAGATGTAATGGCAGATACGTTTACTTTCTTGCTCCCGGATGGTAATGTGGAATCATGAATTAATCATAGTGTGGACAGGCTTGACAGAGATTGATTTCACATAAAAAACGGAGACGACATCTCCTCTTCACTTTTTGTCAGTAGATGATTAGAGCTACTTTCCATTCATCACACATGTGCCATGTGGGATACAGAGTAGCTTGTGTTTATGATGAAATATTTCATTAACTTTACAGGATGTAACAGAAAGGTATAATAGTAGTAGTCATATTGTAAGTCAATGTAAGATTGTAAGTACCTATTAGTCGCCGTGACTCGCCGTATTAACTCAATGTTGATTCTCGGTTCTCTATTCAAAACCATACTTCCATATGAGTGCAACAGTCCCTAATAGATGTATAGATAGCCACTATTCTAACGTTCAGTAGACAGCACAAACAAACGAAATACAAATAACAATTTGCCATGTCTGCACTGAAAGGCTCCGAGCCAACTGAAACGGAAATAAAGAAGGGCGCGAGATGTTTGGCGCTGCTCTTATTTGGATGAGGCGCACCCTTCGGTCGTTCACCCCCGGAACTGAACTATGGGAGTTACGAGCGGAAAGGTCAGGGTTATGAACGGGTTCACTCGAACACCCTTTGAATAGCTATGACACATTTAGTATCGGAAATGGTAACAATGTTGCTTCTAATGAT
>CAUOQF010000092.1:20984-90242 GCA_963457715.1 Argyresthia albistria
AGACGTTTATAGAGAGAGTCAAATTTTACATTTACCTCGATGGATTTTACATATAGTTACTACCCATCGTCATCATTATCATTGTCCCATACGGGGCAGCAGAAAGACAATTTAGAATCCACGTTCAGCCAGTAACTCAAAATTAAATTCTACCTTCATCAAGCTTTTATTTGCTTTTTGGATCGCGTATTCTGCATACGAGTGTCATTTAATAGGTTATCATCACGAAGAGATCGATTGCCACTGATTGAGCATTCAGCTCACGTGCGGTAGTGTGCCATGTGGACAACTTTGCAACAAACAGCACATCATAGGCAGGATGTCGGATATTAAATTTATCATATGAAATATACATGCGCGTGTTTGATGACCTAGTGCATTCATAAGTTTGTGTGTTAGCAATTCAGCTTTCCCACCGACATACTCGCGAGGTCTACAGCTCACAGAGCCACAGTGTAGATGATCTAACTAACGACAAATGTGATAAAGACCTTAAATATCATGCACTTCAGTCATGTCTTTTCATATAAAAATCTATAAGGTAAAGCAATTGATCAATTATTAATTCATTACTGCTTCAAGTTCTTACATCTCAACGGCACGCCACCCTACCGTAAATATCAATAAAGTCAGCCATAGCCATAGTTAATAACGAAAGTATTGCCTTCATCGTCGCGTGCGCAGTGTCAACGAAACACGCACGTGTCAAAATAAACCGCCGTTTTGTAAGACTGTACTGTGGTTTAGTTCTGTCGACAGGTTTATTTCGAAACCTCTACTCGCACACAAAAGTGTATACCTACTTTTGTATATATACGAAAAATAGCACAGTGGATAACCAACGTTGATAAGATAATAAACAGCCCACGTGAGCGCAACCTATGCATGCACAGTGTTTATTGTATACAGACGTCTCTACAAAGGGAGCATAATATATGAAACCCTACGGTAACCGTAGTAAAGTTCAAAAACTTTAGAATATGCTTCGGAGTGAGTTGAGCCAGTGAATGCATCATGATAACAAGTAAACTCGGAGGTGTTTCGGCGATCCGCTGTCTTCGATAGCCACGTGGGCGTCTGCACTTAACGTTTCATTACCATTACGACTTTCATCGTGTTTTCGAACTGATAAGCCGGCTTGGGGTATTTATTAATAAGGTTATCAATGTTCCACGGTAGCGAAGGGTTAATACAATGCACGGGTTAAATGATCAACGGAAAAATCTAGAATATTTACGCAGTACAATCACAGAATGGTACAATGTTGAACACTGGATCATTTAAAATTCTTATCGGAAATGATAATTAGAAGTGTTTTGACTCGTGGGTGCTGATTATGTAATTTTCAATCGACTACTATGGAAACAATACATTTCCCTCTTTTTCCCACACAAAAGTATTTGAAACTGTTCTGATTGTAGGTAGGTTCCTAACCACATTACTTTGAGCAGAATCAGTGTTTCCGCCTCAATAAAAATAAACGGTGTTTTATTCAATCAAATGTTATGTATGAAATTCCAAAGCAACAGCATTAAACAATTCGGCACATCTGTGTTCCAGCTGCGTACGCGCCGACAATTTGTACAACATTAATCATTATCTACTTACCGCCGCCGCCGCCGCGCCGCCTCCAACCAAAGATCGTTGAGGTTATCAAAATTCGGTGTAAATAATATCTGAGGTTCCATTATCAAAATGAGGTTGTAGAGCAAAATATGTTTTGGTAATTTTGATGATGACTTAGGTATTTATATTCATTGTTTTATTTCTGATGACTTCATATTTTAATAAAAACAAACGCTCTCTTCAGTTACAGTAAATGACCGTCTTAACCTAGGGAACTGTGCCTAGGGTGTTATCTATCAAAGGTACATGACTATTTATTGTTGTTTTATTACCTTTAATATAGATCTACACGTACAACAAGAATCAAGATGCAATTCAATAACGTCATTCAATTTCTCAGCATCCAGTCAACTGCGTAGGTTTAAAATTAGATATTGATCTCATACCTAGTCCGGCTAGAGCTAGAATAAATGTTTGCCATGGCCACTGTTTCCTACAGAGCTCTACATGTTTGTAGGAGTGAGTGTATGAATGATGAGTGAATACAAACTACAAACAAAGGTAATATCAGCTTACTCCCCTAGGGGGCAATTCTGGCGCTAGTGAGATCATGTCCATGGTCGAAATATCGATTTTGTTGAGAACCAAAATCTCTATCAAAAACAAGAAAAAGCTATTCTTACGACTAGCCTTTCGACCAACCGAGATACCTCGACCGGTTTTCGATCGAAATAAATATAAATCGAGATCGTTTTCGACGGGGAGATGATCTCGATAGCGCGAGAATAGGGGGCGTGGAGCCCACTTCAGGGCACAAGTTATGTAAAAAAAAAAACTATATCCGAAACAAGCCTATCCTATCAGCTAGATTTTTGAAGATAGGGCAAAAAAAATATCGATTACAGGCTTAGAGTAAGTAGCTAAAGTATCTAATCATCATTGTTTTCATTGTTAAAAAAAACTCCACTTTCAGCAATTTAAGTGAAGTCAGAAAGAAATAAGATGATCAAGGTAGGTTTTCAGTGGTTACATTTTGTCAGCGCACAGTGTTTGTTGTAGTTATAATAAACCGGCCGGCAATCGTCGATCGTACTTCGCGGCCTCCACTGATAAGATAACCTTGCCTTCGATATACTTTGCGAAAACTGTGTTGAGCAGTGAGCTACCGAGTCGAGAAAAATGTTTGCCTTATCGCGGGCTTATCGTCCCCTTATTCAAATCAGCCTAAAACGCGGCGGTGGGATTGGATTTCGCTTAATTTACATTTTGTCTTCCATTAGTCTTTCAGCAGCTTACCCAGAAATACTTTATCTATATTTGAGGTCAACAAGGCTAGTCCTATAGATTTTAAAATTTTAAATAAAACTAACTATTAGCGTAAATTTTTCCCTCTTTTCTACTGAACGAACTTAGATTTCTAAACAATTTTATTCAAACTCTCGTGTCATAATTCTCGAAAGTTAACGCCGATATTGTTGTTTAAGTGGGCCGTGGGCATTACCTCGAACTCCGAGGGACCCGGGCTGGGAACCCGTTTCTGTTTATCTCCACTGAACGACAGCTTCCTCTTGAACAACTTCATCTCGGTGCCGCAAAAATCTTCCAATAAAAACATTCACCTTTTACTTCACACACCATCGGTATTTACATTGCAACCTGGATTACAATAACAATGCTGCAGTTCGCACGCTAATCGAATTTGCGGATTATCAACAAGATTTCTTTGACGCACTATGATAAAGTTGAAACAAACTTGTGATTCGCGGGCCACAATTAAGTCGCGGTTTTTGTCAAAAGCGCGCTAATTGTGTGTTTCCGCGTCATTAGCCGGCGGTGGCTGGTGTCTTGTGAGTTGCACGACAGCACACTGTGCGGCACGGTGTGACCGGCTCGCGTGCCCGCCGCACACTGGGCCGGCTTGCTTGAATCACTCGAGGGGACGCCATCGCCACCGGCCTTCACACATCATTCAAGTCACCAAGTCATAGGTTAAGACCGTCTCCGATGTAGGCAACAGTAGGCATCGGCATAGGCATTCTTATGTTTGCATGTTTACAAAGTTTGGCTTATTCATCATCATCATCATCATAACTTTAAACTGAAATGTATTGAACAATAACTCATTTGGTAGAGCCTTGCCGTTCATTGATTCTTAAATTGTAGTATTTGTGTCCAAGGTTACAAAAAATATACCTAGTTAAGACGGGAAATGGATGAATTTTAGGGAAGGGTCCAATTTTAAAATTTAAGGGGCTATGAAACCACTATACATATAAATATGGCTTTTGCGTACTGGTATCTATTGAAATAATGACGATAGTCTACGAAGGTATGAGCAGGGTACAAGCTAGTAACATGCCAGCAGAACAAATCACAGCATCCGCTGTTTCTATAAACAATGTTCTAAAATTGGTTCGCAGACGAATTAGGTCCGTGTTTGACAGACGTAATCTGGCTAGTATGAACTCGTAACTTACTAAGAATAACGATGTGGTTCTAAGTACCTAGGTGCTTAAAAACTACCTAGTTGAACTAGTTCCGGGGTTACACAATATAATAAAGTAACATTATTAAATTAATATCGATGGTTTAACAGTTTAACAAATTGAGTAATAAGTTGCATCCAAAATACATAAATTTTCACTTTAAATGAGGCAAACGTGCACAGATTGACAGGGTGTGCCTAATTGCTGCCCAGAATGAACACAGTGAATTTTGTTCCTCAGGCCAACAATATAATCTAATGCTCCAAATTCTGTCCCAGGAGTTAAAAGAAAAATAATGTGCAATTCTTCGTATACTTACATGGATGACATTATAGTTCCTCAGCATTTCTGAATTAGAAACTATAGTGCTGCTCAGATTACATACATAGCTGTCATTCAATGAGCTACCATTACTACGCTAGAAATAGTAGTTCATGGCAGAACGAACACACAAGTAGAAATCAAGCTATAATACTAATATATCCTACTTAGCTAACTAATATTGAAAATTCATTTATTCCCGTTTTGTGGTCCAGTTCCTGTAGCAGAGCTTTACTGCTCGACGTGACACCCTCACTGAGTTGCGGTTATTGCGGATGCTCTACTAGAACTTACGACAGAGCTTACATTGCAAGCTCTTTGTGCTCGAGCTTGGTATTCTACGGAATGTCTATTTATTTCTAGGCCGGATATCGACGGATGCTTACCTAGATAATATACAACAATATATCAAAATATTATATACCTTATGAAGTATTCTTTAGGTGTTATAAATAAAAGATTGCTCTGCATTTCAGACAACACTTCTCAGAATGGTAATTTGTCCCACTTGCAGTCAAGGGCGAAGCGTAACTCAAAATAATTGGCTGCTAACAAAACACATTTGCAACGGAGTTATGCGAAATATCACGAGAAAATGTTGGACTATCAGAGACTGAATAAGAAGAGAAAGTTCAGCCAGAGATTCCTCAGTTCAAAATGTTGTATGTCAAAAGATGACTGATTGAAAGTTAGCGCTTCAAGCATTTGTAACAGCTCGTTAAAAATCCTGTAATAGATACGTGAATTGCTGTTATTTGGGAAATGTTCTTCAGAATGATATACTTAGTTTGGTTGGCAGTGCCAACTTGGCATCCCGAATAGGATGACAACACCATATTTCTGTGACCACACCTATCTTTGTACGGAGCACCACAGTCGATTCCAGAGAGGCGAATGTTCTGCAGAGAACAAACAGGAAGCAAGATGTAGAGTTTGGGAATGCACTCGCATCGAGCTCGCTTCGTTACTTTGAAGCATGTTTGTGTTGTCGTTAGCACTTTCTAAATCCCGGGATAAGTCGGCAACATGTTAACTTGCTTGCTAGAATTTTTGGTAAGTCGTGGTCAAGTTTTTATTCAAACAAAGCTTTGGTTTTATTTTCCTCGTCAGCTGAAGAGCAATATAACCATTTCATACTAGAATACTAGATAAATCCAAGTTTACGCGAGAACAACCAAGTCCTGACATTCTTCGAGTCAGAAAAGCCACAGCACCGAGCGCTGCGAATCGCAATATTTACCAAAACTACTTAGGTAGGTCTATGTTTCATATTATTTATCCACGGGCTTACACAAACAATGGATCCTATCGCAGCCGTGGTGAGCATATAAGTGAGGCATAACAATAGCTCAGAATGGGAAACGGGTTCTGCTCTACCCGATAACTCGCAAACTTGCGTGAAAATAAGGCGACGAAAGCTGTGGCGGGCGCAGCGTGCACCAAGCGACCCTCGCCATCGACGATCACGCCACTCTGCTTTATGTGCCATAATCATAATCATAATGGGAAGTAATACCAGCAATTTTCAGCTTGCAAGCAGCCTTTCATGTCAGGCATATCTCGCACCTCCTTACAATGGGAGGATACGGCGATATCGCCGATATAACCCAATTTGGTCGTACGTAACGATCGAGCGACACCTTTTGAGCGGCTTTCGTAAAATAATTTCAGTGAATTAATTTTTAATAAAATAATCGTTGTACTGAATTCGTTCTGGAAGTGCCAAAAAGCTTTTTGCATAATTGTAGAGACGCATTTGTTGTAAATTATTTATGAGTAAACCAAATGAGTTGAAATTTTAATTAAAAAGTTGTGGCAGAATGTCCTGGTTGGGGGAGCGGGTGTGACTTACTTTATTTGGTTGTTTCCCGGGGGCGGCGGCGGGGGCGGGGGCGGTCCGCGCCGGCTCGCGGGGCTCCAGGCTCTCCGACACCTGGAATAAACCAACACGGCTCAGCTTCATTTCCTGTGTCGATAGCTCCCAGAGGAGAGGGGTAGAATACCAGGGCCCCAATTCTCGCTCACTCGAATTGAAATTGCGTAGACGTCATAGGAAAACGACAATATTTTACGTCTATATTACGCTTTCAATTCGCATTGGTGAGAATTGGGCTTCAGAAGAAGCGAAGTGCGAAGTTAGTTAGCAAAGTTGGGTAAGGGTGATGCTTTAAAATACGAAATTTACTTTCAGCGGTGTATTTGTTGAAGTACATCATAATAAAACCATTATGTTATGTAATTGTGGGTACATAATTTAATATTTCACAGCAGCCGGTGCTACTTCTTGCACTTCATGAAGCGTGTGAGATTGCGCAGTGAAAGTGACACATAGTTCACGGAGATTGTTGGTAATGTGTCTGTCTATTGGCGTATAATGTAATGTGAGCGAGCCCTCCCGGAGCCTGCGCCCTCGGGCTCCGGCGGCAATTTACGCTTATTGTGTTCGTTCGTTATATCTCCACGAAGGACGGGTCGCCAAGAGAAGGAAAACTTATACATAGGTATCTGCCACAAATAATAAAGCAAATGGAAAATAAACGTTTGTATTAAAGAAACAATGCGGCTACGCTACATTATCTGGGGACAAGTGTTATTTTACCAGGAAAAGTAGAAAACTATTTTCACGATTTGCCCCTAGTACTCTCGATAAGGGTTAGACAGGCGGTCAATTGGTCTCTACAAACAAACAATCCCTTATCTCTTCGTTTTCGTGAAATAAAAGTAAACGCATTATCTACATTAATTATGTCCTACCTACGCACATTGCCATTTAAAACTCTCTCTCGTTGATACGAGTATAATGAATTAATGATATATGATGGATGGTCCCGGGAGGCAAGCAGGTTACATACACGTCATATTTCATAAATAAAGTGGGCTGATGAACGAATGGCAAAATTACAGGGCTGTCAGCTGACAACGACACAATCTCGATGACAAAGGAACCGATCGCGCATATAAAATGCGACCCGCAACGTGTTAACAACTCATTAACATACAGTTATTTATAACAACGCGCATATCGGTACATGACTGCAATTTGTTAAGGGGCAAAGAGAAATCTCATATAGTCATTATTTATGCTGATTAAACAACAGTTCACCGAGTTTGTATTGTATGAAGTTTTGCGTCCCGATGAGTTTGACAGGTCGAGTGGGTGGTACTGGCCAGAAAGGAGGATGCAAACTCTATGGTACTGGCTGCAGCGGCAGCAGCCTACGGGATGGGGAAATGACATGTCACCGGTGCTCAGAGTTCTACATACGTCTCGTTACGGAACATGGACACTATGGGCAGATACAAATGTAGGGTAATGCCACTCGAACTATGAATTAGTATGGTTCACTCACGGTTCACTCAAGCTGGCCAATCTGTTTCCCGACTAAGTTGTTTGAAAGTGACCTTATTCCATTTTTAGGGTTCCGAGTTCCGATCCTTAAAAGGGAAAAAGGAACCCTTATAGGATCAATTTGTTGTCCGTCCGTATGTCCGTCTGTCCGTCTGTCTGTCTGTCTGTCTGTCCGTGTGTCACAATCATAACCTTTTAAACTAAGAACGCGTGAACCTATGACGCTGAAATTTATATCAATTGTTAAGGTCTCCGTGGTCGCATAAAGCTGTGAAAAAAACAACCTTCTAGGTCAAAACAATCGAACGATACGACCGTTATGTTTTAAAGTTGTTGGATTTTCATATAGTAATCGATATGGACCCAAAACCTGTAGGGTACTTCCCGTAGGCCTATAATCATGAAATTTGGCACAAAGCAAGGTCTTACAAGTAAAGGGAAAAACTGCAAACTGTCTTTCTACAAAAATATTCAATTTGGTTTACGTGGATGACATTATACTTTAGTCTTTTATGTGGAAACCTAATTACACATGTAACGTTCTCCAAGTGTGATCGGAACCCTTGGTGCACGTGTCCTACTCGCACTTGGCCGTTTATTCTTACCCAGTCAAGCTTCGTTGGAACTTTGGAAGAGGTCGTTTTAGAAACAGTTTATCCTATATTCGATATTTTATGCATAGTGTGTTATAATGAAATATGTATTAGCAAAAAGTCTTAAGGTTGGCTAGATCGTAGGGTATCCGCTATTGCCGTGTCCGTTCGAATTGAAGCGATCGATTTTCCGCTCAGTGACTTGAATCACAGATATCTATCTATGTACGATATGTAAACAAAATAGCTTTCTCATTTCCATTTATATTACACTCACATTGCAATATTTACGGTCCATTGTTTACTTTTTATTGTATTCACCTGTACCTACTGCGTTTTGTAAAGTAACCGCTCGCTGTAGCAAACCAATACTACATAAACAGTAGTGTTTGTTTGCTACAGTGTGCTATTTATTAGAGAGAAGTAATGAAAATAACACTGTTTTTAAAAGGTTCTTACAGAGAACATCTTTGCACATCGCGTCTACTTTATTTAACGAGCACTTTAAGAACGATCCTCGAGATTCTCACCTACCCTATCAAATATTCAATTAACTTTGACTCGTGTTGTGAACGAACAAAGTTCCCACTATCCCCAGATAATACTAGGTGGCTACTAGGAGCGGAATGTATTCGAGGCGGGGATCGGACATATCGCGGGGTCACACACCGACAGAAATGCATTTTTCACTGAAACAACAAATGAGATGGGTTAGAGCACGGCGTCTGTATTCATTAGTCGGAATTGTGGTGTCGGACTGACATATGATGGGAACAGAAGGGCAGATGCCAGACCCGTAAAGGCTAGATAAGCGTAACAAAAGAACATCGTCAGATAATGTTTTATTTTTATTATTTGTACAACATCACTATCTCGGTGTAATCCTTGTATAAATTAGGTTCACGGCCGTAGGCCTACACGTACCTACAACACAAAGCATTGCATAACATTTTAGGAACAACTCGTAGGGTTCCTAAGTAGGTGCTAAATTGTTTTATAAAGTAGATGATAATAAAGTAAATAAACGCCAAGTGGTTAGGCAGTACCAAATTGTCGTTGTTTACTTTAAAATCGTGTCTCGACAACACCAATCAAAACTCCATGCAACAAATTGTTGAAACGTTTTTACGAATTTCAACTGAATCAGCATTCTCGTGGTTTCATTTGAATTCGAAGACATTATTCTTCGAAGCGTGATACCTACTGAGATTTTAACCCAAATGCAGTTTGTTATGTTATCTCTCACTGCAACGCAATACGTCTTCCGGAAAACATGACATCGATATCGTATAGGTAGGAGGTCAAAACATGACAGTAATTACCATTACATTACGATATTGGCAGAAAGGAGGCTATTGGTAACATTAACGTTTCCTTAGTGTGTAACCGTTTGCAAACACGAGGCAAGCAAAAGCACACGTGCAGTTGTAAAAATAAACCACCCAACCCACCACCACTCCCAGCCATACTCTACTACACATTACAGTCAGCGATGGCCCCATCAGCCCTGATCGAGTGCAGACCTGCACTTTACTCCCTTTATTAGGTCGGTCAGGAAACCGCGGGCCCATACAATCATGTTTATTTTTGCAGCTCGATTTAATGTGCTTAGGTGTGGTGCTACTGTTTATTTACCAGCCTCGGTCCAGATTAGCAGTTTTATTGCAGTCGATGAAGGAGAAATCACATTCGGAAATCGATTTTTAAGAGGGTGTCTATTAAAAACTCGCATGGGTTCTGCAACGTTTTCTTTGTTGATATCTGAGCACAGGCAGGCAAATGTGTTCTTGTTAATCTGAGCTTTGGGCTTCTCTCGTAAGAAACATTACAAAATCTGCAAGACTTTGCAAACACATACATGTATGTACCAAAAAATACTTTAGGTAATAATCGTTAGTGTCTGCTTCAGGGCCATTATTTTCATTTATTGTTTGGTTTTTACCAATTTCATAATATTGTGGTTTTCCACAGATACTATAATATTATGAAAACTAAACTTTACTTTAACCTACCTACACATAATAAGGTTCACCCTCTGTCAATGTTTAATTACGCAATTTTTTTATACCCGTAATTAGTCCCCGATCTGTTTATATTGATAAATTATTAGGTACAGGGTACTGGTTATTTAATGAAACGGCGGTGTGGCTTATTATTTTTTATGCAAGATCGTAAAAGTATAAACTGCTTATATCGGTGTCATGCAATCTTGATCGAGACATTCACTCAGGCATTCTTATGTCTTAATTTCGAGGGAAATGCGTGAGATGAAGTGTTTATGTTGTTTCTGGCAGCCGAGGCAGTCACGACGAGGCTGCAGGCAGCAGTCGGCAGCCGCCGGCTGAGACGGCTCAATCACAGAAATTATGGCGGCATTCGATGCAAATTAAAATGCAATCAGATTCAGTACTCCGCGACACACACTCTCTCTCACGCAACGCAAAAGTTGCATGCGTCGTCGTCGTCGGCGCATCGGCATTCGCCGTCCGGTCAACGAAATAAAATTTAAATAGGATCACTACTTAAAAACATAATTATTTTCTTATTACCGATGATGACATAATGAGATACAGGGAAATGTGTATGACTACGGTCATTATGTCTCTCTATGAAAACGTACAAATCATGTGAAAGTCTTGTTTGACCATGGGAAATATAATCATTGCTCATAGTTATTTTCCACGCTTTGCAACGAAGCGGGATAAGTATAATGATCTCCATTAGAACAATACTTTCCGCGATTGCAATACATTTCACTGTTAGCCATTATTTAAAAATTATGCCAGGCCTATTACATAAATAAGCAATCCTAAAATATAAAATTACTTACCAAGAAACAAAAAAAAAACAATCAACTTTTTACAGAGGAAAATCCTGCAATAAATTGATAATATTTTGATGTCAATCATGAAATTGTTAACATGAAATCGATTATCGTTCTTGTTCCATCTGCTCTATCTGCCATCGGAATCGTGATTGGGAGGGGAAAAAATCTGCTTGTCATTTGACGATTAGTTAGCGCGCGCTAGTGCCCATCAATACAAGGCAATAACCGCACGCGATGTTTCATGTTTCCTTCTTTTGTTGCGAGCTGTCCGTAAAGTCTCACTTCAGACTTTTTATTCATACTTATTTCTATTAATAGCTATCGATAGAATAGTCAAACCAAATCTTACTTCTCCGCTGTAAATTAGCATGCGTGAATTTCTTGGAGATCCCTATGAAATAGCGCCTCTCACATGCTAGCTAATTCACCGACTGATTGCTGGTTCCGGGTCAATTGGGTGCGAGCAGTGCATGTAATGTAATGATGTTTCTGTTTCTTTATCTACGCGTGTACAAGCACATCATAGACGACGGCGGGGCAGCGGGCGGCGGGAGGCGCGGTCGCGCGCCGCTCAGCAGCAACTCAACTCATCACTTAGAACGAAAGCATTGTCGCGATCGCATCTGATAGCTTTGACTTGTATACATACTCACCTTTTGACCTATTATAACAACTTAAACTACAGTCCACTCTTCTCTTATTTACCTGGCCTATCTATGGTCCTTCGCTACGTCAAAGAGGTATCAAGTTAAAACCTGGAAAAAGGACGCGCGCGCCATTTTGCAAGCTAAGTCAAGACAAAGGGAGCCCGGAATTCAGTTAGCCGTTCACACATCGGTCAGCGCAACAGCGAGGATATCAGCATTCAGCACGACTAGCATCCGGAAATATCAAGCAGCAGCTTCAGCTTCATCTCATCTCCGACAGCAGTCACGATAACGGACGAAAAAGGGTTTGGTAGCAGCAGTTGTGAGTTTGACCAATTTAACCTCCTCTGACCCCAAACATAAACTTCATATCATTTTCGTTTCAGCATATCGTTGATTACTGTGTCTTTCATACAAATCATTCAACCTCGCATCAACATTCATGCAAAATCATTGCATCAGATTTTTTTTTGCATTCTACCTCACATTCATTAATATTCAACATAATTGGGATAAATCGCTTTAAAAACCCTCCCAAACAAAACTGATATCATATTTTCATTAATTGTGTTGTAATAAGACCAATTACCCTTACGCTTCAGGTTTCTTCGCCTCGCTTTGCGGCGCACGGGCGTGCGTACGTAAATTACAGGCTACAGCCTACCTACCTACATAGCTTGGTAAATTACTCAGCGCGGCGCCTACCGTTGCATCGTTCATAAAAATAAGTATCTGTTACATAATTACATTCAAAAACTCTCATTAAACATGCCAGATGGATCACCCCTCGCTCTGAAAGAGATAAGTTCAATAGAACTTCTCTATACTTACAAAAAAAGACGAGCCACACACAAATCAAAGGTCACTATATTCAAAAATTATCTTGATTCTTTGTCCTCAGCCAATCAGAAAGGATTATCAGAATTAGATCTTTTGCAGGTTAAAAATCGCCTTGAAACCTATAAGTTGTTGCTACAAGCTTACGACGAAAATCAGACCTTAATCGATGAAATTGTCGGCATTTCAGAAGAGCAGATGAAAGAGCGGGAGCAGTTTGAATCGGATTTTCAAACTCAGCTCGCGCTTGCCATGCAGCTGATACGAGACAATGAATCTGCCACCGTCGTCGACGGGTCTGTACAAACAACTCTGGATGCAAGTGTAAAAAAGCCTTTTATCAAACTTCCAACGATCGACCTTCCACGATTCTCAGGTGAATATCATAATTGGCTTGAATTCAGAGATACATTCGTGTCACTCATACACAACAATACAATTATTGATAAAATTCAAAAATTTCATTATTTGCGTGCATCTTTGCAAGGTGAAGCCTCTCAAATCATAAAATCACTCGAAATGTCATCAAACAATTACACAGTGGCATGGGAGCTAATTACTGACCGTTACAATAACAAACGTCAGCTGGTGGGCAACCATGTTCACTCACTATTCAACTTGAATCACATTCACAAAGAATCTTCTGCGTCACTGAGACAATTGTTGGACAATGTAAACAAAAACCTCAGAGCCCTTGAAAGTTTGGGAGAAAATACACAACACTGGGATACTTTAATTATTTATCTCGTGGCAAGTAAATTGGACTCGGAGACGCTAAGATACTGGGAAGAATTCAAAAATACACTTGACGACATGCCGCATCTTCAAAATTTAAGAACCTACCTCAAAGATCGTGCAGATCTATTGCAAACTCTTGAAGATAGCAAACAATGCAATTCAAAAGTCGACACAAAATTACAAAAGCAGGGTACACAAATGACCACAAGCACGTCATCACGATTTCCTAGTTGTCCTATATGCAAATCACAACATTATTTGTTTTCGTGTCCTGTTTTCAAACAAATGACAGTGGAGAAAAGAATCGAAAAAGTTTCGAAACTGAACGTATGCTCCAACTGCTTGTATCAAGGACACGAAACCAAGTCATGTCGTGGCGGTACCTGCAAGTACTGCTCGCAGAAACATAACACAATGTTGCATTTGATGGAACCACGAGCATCCCATACGACACTAACAAGTACCCAAGAGACTTCAGTCTTACTATCAACTGCCCTAGTAAGTGTTATTGGCAGTAACGGTGAACAACACATCGCCAGAGCATTACTAGATAACGGTAGTACCTCCTGCTACATTACAAAAGAACTCTGCACTAAACTAAATCTTCCACTACAATTAATTCAGGGTTCCGTTTCAGGCATCAATCAACAACACACAAATATATCTCACAGAACAAACATACAAATCAAATCATTACACAACTGCTACGCAGTAAATACATCATGCTTGGTACTTGATACAATTTCACCTTCAATACCTAGCATACGCATTCACACTGAGGGTATTAACCTACCTAAACACATAAAACTCGCTGACCCGCAATTCTGTGAGCCGGCACCAATCGATCTTCTACTTGGTGCAAGCATATTCTGGAAGATAATGGGTAACGGTCGAATTCAGCTAGGCAAGCATCAGCCAACATTACAGGAAACTGAATTGGGCTGGTTAGTTTCAGGTTGTACCCCAGATATAAATAGTCAAAAAGACAATGCATGTTTTTTCACTCACAATAGCCCCGATCAATTATCACGTTTCTGGGAATTAGACAGCATGTCCACATCTCAGGTCAATGACCCGTGCGAAACAGATGCGTGCGAGGTTATTTTTCAACAAACGACAACAAGACAAAGTGACGGACGTTTTGTTGTCACTATTCCATTCAAAAAATCACCTGAATGTCTGGGCGATTCTTTTTATCAAGCTAAGAAACGATTTCTTTCATTAGAACATCGCATGAATTCAGATCCCATTTACAAACAACAATACTCAGACTTCATTACTGAGTACATTGAGCTAGGACATATGACACCTAACCAAAACACATACACACACACAGCAACACCACTGACTCCCGCGTATTATTTACCACATCATGGTATAATTCGCGAGTCAAGCACGACAACAAAATTCAGGTCGGTATTTGATGGTTCGGCAAAAACCACAAATAAATTATCACTGAACGACTTGCAATTAGTAGGTCCTGTTGTTCAAGACGATCTCATTTCAATCCTACTACGTTTTCGTCAGCATAAGTTCGTCATATCAGCAGACATTGAAAAAATGTTCAGACAAATATTAGTCGTGGAAAATCAGAGACCCTTACAACAAATTCTGTGGCGTTTCAATCCTACGGAACCACTTAAATCATACACCCTTAATACAGTCACCTACGGGACGGCATCCGCGCCGTTCCTCGCTACACGATGCATCAAACAAGTAGCCCTAGACTGTGGCCAGGGCGATAGCACAAACACTTATGACAATCTAATTTCAGAAGTCATACGTCACGATTTTTACTGTGATGATCTTTTGTCGGGCTCAGATGACGAATTCAGTTTATTAAAAATAGCTGAAGGCGTCAACAACGAGCTCAGGAAGTATCAATTTCCACTTAGAAAATGGCTATCAAACTGTCCAGCCGTTTTAGAAAAGCAAGGATTTGCAAATTCAAACAACATGACTATTAATTTAGGCACAAACGATCCATCAAAAACTTTAGGTATCTATTGGAATACTCACAATGATATCTTATCATATTCAGTTCATTCAGAATACACAACACAAAAACAAATCACTAAACGCTCTATTCTTTCCACAATAGGGCACATTTTTGATCCGCTGGGGCTCGTAAGCCCTTGTGTGCTCGAGGCAAAATTAATTATGCAACAGATGTGGCTTCAAAACATATCATGGGATAGTAAAATACCGGTTTCAATGCAAACACAATGGGCAACGTTCGTCCAGTCATTATCACTTATCAATCAGCTGACTATTCCTCGCCGCGCATTTCATTGTTCACCGCACAACATAGAAATTCACGTGTTCAATGATGCTTCGAAAAATTGTTATGGTTCTTGCCTGTATATAAAGAGCTTTAGCTCGGATGGCAGTGTGAATGTTCAGCTGTTGATAGCAAAAGGCAGAGTAGCCCCATTGAAAACACTATCAATCCCCCGACTTGAGTTATGCGCGGCACACACCGGCATAATCTTATGCAATAAAGTTTTAAGTTCACTTCGTAACGAAGGTGAAACACCAAAGTGCTATTATTGGAGTGATTCAATTATAGTTCTATCATGGATAAATTCACCTACCCACAAGTTGCAAGCATTTGTTAATCACAAAGTAACGGACATATTAACACATAGTCAATCACAATCATGGTACTACGTACCTACAAAACAAAACCCAGCAGACATAATCACAAAATGCACTAATGCACAACAATTAATTAATTCTTCTTTGTGGTTTTCAGGACCGGAATTTCTAAGAAATGATGATAAAAGTAGCTGGCCAGAACAACCTGCACACCTCAGCGTATCTGATCTTCCAGAAATCCGGTCACATTCGCACTTCACACAAACAAACACGCAATCAAACACAACTCAGTCATTCATACACAATTATTCTAATTTTAACAAACTTACACGTATCGTCGCACTCATACTACGATTCATACGTCTTTGCAGAACAAAACGTAGTAAAACAAACACAATCACTCAATCAAAGGTAATCACTCCTTTGTCTAGCAATGAACGAAACTTAGCAAGGTATCAATTAGCAAAAATAATTCAGCTAGATTCGTTCCCAGAAGAGTATCAAATACTCAAAAATGGTAAAAAATTACCAGCACAACACAGACTTAATTCGCTTAATCCATTTATTGGTGAAAACAACCTTATTCGTGTGGGCGGAAGGTTAGCAAACTCCCCATACAACTATGATAGAAAATTCCCAATTTTGTTGCATCCAGATCACTATATTACAAAAATCATGTTTCAAACATATCATTTAACACTTTTACATGCCGGCCCACAACTATTACTCGCTCACATCCGTCAGTCATACTGGCCAGTCTCTGGTCGTAATCTGGCTAGGAAAACTACACAAACCTGTGTCACATGCAAAAGGTTCCAAGGTAGAACTGTGACACCAATCATGGGACAGCTACCTGAGCAAAGATTGCACGCAAATTTTGTATTCAGTGACGTAGGAGTAGATTATGCAGGACCAATTATGATAAACAATCGTAAAGGGCGTGGAAGTGTATTAATCAAATCATACATTTGTATCTTCGTTTGTTTTACAGTTAAAGCTGTGCATCTAGAGTTGGTCACAGATATGACAACAGAATCATACATAGCTGCAATAAACCGATTCATATCTCGTAGAGGCAAGCCAAATAACATATACTCCGATAATGGGAAGAACTTGGTAGGAGCTGCGCGCGTGATAACGAGTTTTCTTAAAAACCATAGTGAATCAATTTACAGTTGCGCCGCAGAGCAAGGCATCTCATTCCATTTCATACCCCCATATTGCCCCCACTTTGGAGGACTTTGGGAGAGCACAGTAAAATCAGTTAAATACCACCTCAAAAGAGTATTAGGTTTAGCCCATCTCACATACGAAGAAATGTACACACTTTTAGTTCAAATAGAAGGCATTCTAAATTCTAGGCCATTGACGCCACTTTCATCTGATCCGTCCGATCTTTCAGCTCTCACCCCATTTCACTTTTTAATTGGTCGAACTCTAACTGCACTACCTCACCCACAGATGTCCGACTGCGACCCGGCACGGCTGCCCAGACATCAGCGGGTCGAATTGCTGCGCCAACATTTCTGGAGACGATTTAACATGGAATATATTTCTCAGTTACACCAGAGAACGAGATGGAAACGTTCGAATGGCGCGCTGACAGAGGGCTCCCTGGTCATCGTAAAGGACGAGGCGCTACCTGCAGCACAGTGGCCTCTTGGACGCATCACCAAGCTTTACCCTGGTCCCGACGGAGAAGCACGCGTGGCAGACATCAGAGTTCAATCAGGGACGATCAGAAGGGCTTTTCACAAGATATGCCCACTACTAGACACATAATCAAGAAGACACATCATCATCATCAACCTCAACTCCACTGCTGGCCCTGGAGTATGTACAAGCACATCATAGACGACGGCGGGGCAGCGGGCGGCGGGAGGCGCGGTCGCGCGCCGCTCAGCAGCAACTCAACTCATCACTTAGAACGAAAGCATTGTCGCGATCGCATCTGATAGCTTTGACTTGTATACATACTCACCTTTTGACCTATTATAACAACTTAAACTACAGTCCACTCTTCTCTTATTTACCTGGCCTATCTAACGCGGTTTCCTCTTTCATGTAACGATTGTTTATTTTGTTATTTACGTTGCACGTAGTGGGTTATTCCTCTAATGTAAGGAAGTCGAATCTAATGTATGCCTGCTCTTCTAAAGCATTTTTTCTAGAATGTAGCAAGATGAAAATTCTTATTTGTAATCGTGTTAGTGATATTTATATGAATCACAGGATGCCGGCAACAGTATGCAAACAGAAAAAAAAACATCTGAAGCGCAGATATATAAATAAGATCCGTGTATCTCGTCTGTCTGATCCAGGGGCCTTATCTCGCAAATATTTTCGTATCTGCTGTTTCTGACATGGTACCACATTAATCTTCGCATAAAGAAGCTTTTTAAATGAAATATGTGTCGTCTTTTAAGCGGAGATACGACAAGAAGACATGTTTTATTTGTAAGGGGTTGACCTGGTGACCGTGTGCATTCGCAAAAACCAGCTAACAGGGCGGGCGACCTTGCATTGTGTTTCCACTTCCAACTTGACTTTTTTACTTTTTACAGTTTGCCTCGAAACTAACAAACAGGATGATCGAGGCTTCCGCTCATTTCTCTTTTACTGCGAAAGAAAATATTGCTATTACACAACTTTTTCACTGCTATTCTAAGGCCATAAATTTATTTAAAAAATAAACTTTAACGACAGCCCATCATAAATAATTATCTGAATATTTTCAATCAGTTTCATGAATTTTATGGAACCTGCAAGTTGAAAAACCGACGTAAAAAACAACAGTGTTTGGTGAAACTCCGAACAAGTGAAATAAGTCCTTGACTTCACTTGACTGATATTAACAAAACAACCATTAGTCTAGCTAGAGTGTAGAGAGAGAAATCTTTAGAAACCAGCGAACAATTAGTAAGCGGTTATAATTTTGTTTTGGTAAAATATTTAAGCGTTAAATACCTAACTGTAGTTTTACAGTTTTCCATAATAATACTGTGTTTATGCTGAGAAACTCCAGTGAAGCGTATTAAATGTCCACTTATTTATGCCTTATTTGCATTTAAGAGAACAGCACGAGTAGATGTCAAGTGAAGATTTAAAATAGATCGAGTGGTTTCGACGACGACGATGTAAATGGCATGGCTCAAGCGTTGGACCGGTTAACACTGAGGATAATCCTGGTTATAGCAAGATATCGCTACCAAGTCGGCGCAGGCTCGGTGCCCGGAACGGAAGAACTGGGTGACATTTTACTATATCGACCGACCAAGCGGAAGTTGTCTACCTACCACGGTACGGAGCCAGCTCCACTGAGTCTAATGCAATTAGCAGCAACTTAGGTGACTTATAAATTTGTCGTGCAACGTGCTGATTAACGAGTTAATCGAGTGCTACGGACGTCAGCTGTAGTGTGCGGTGTGCCTATATCTCACTCGGCTCGGCAAACCTGGTAACGGGTCGGTGTCGAAGCCTGTAGAATGCTATCAGTTATCAGCCGCTCAGTGGAAAGCCGCCGGACTGGCCGCAGCATGCTAATACGGCCAGCCACTGCGGCGGCGGTAGGTACATTTTCCTGGCGGCTCTTACATAAATCTGTCATTAGCGTTTATCCTAACGACATTCTTCGTGCCTAGGCTTTGGTGCAGGAAATTTCATTGGAATGGAAACTGAGGATTAATTAAATGCAAACTCAACGACAGTTGCGTTTGCGGCGAAAAAAAAACAGATCCATGCGCGCTGCTGATGACACGGATATTAACGGCAGGTAGAGCAAATGTGCAAATATCTTTATTTGATTAGGTTTTTTCAAAGCTGACAAACTACATATAAGAAAACGGGATAGAGAATTTAGTAAAGCAATCCTTGATTGCACTGTTAATTGACTGAATACCGGTTCGGCAAACAAACAAGATTAATCATAAATTTTAAGTGTAATGATAGGGCGGGCACATTATTTTAGCGTAATCCAGATCAACTACTTATATCCTACGTTATTAATAAATTAATTACGCCACTAATATATGTATAGTATGTATATATATGTAGCATACGTCTAAGTACTAATAACAATCAAGTAAAATATATATTTATGAAGTCTAGCAAGAGAGCTCATAAATGTCGGCTGAATGTTGGAATCGCACACTTCCATACCCGTACTTATGGGTATTATCATTGTCTAATGTTGATTTATGCCGATATATATCCCTTGCCATTTCGAAAGACCGTAATTATTTATTCAAATGGTAAGTTAAACCGCTTATTAAGTCGGCTGTATATAATGTTATGCGTTTTAGCATCGGTATTGCATCGCCCGGGGCATGCGCTGGCGCAGGGCGCGCGGGCGCAGCGCGGCGGGCAGGGCGTATTCCCTCTCGGACGGAGCTCGGACGGTGCATCTGATTTTAGTTTCCATTTCTGGAGCGAATCCCTCCCTCTCCCAGCGGTTGCATTGCGCAGGAGGAATGCGCGATCGCATTGGCGCTTCCTTTATTAGATTCCTTATACTTATATGTTTCTCGCTATCGCACAGCATCTATTAGTCTCGAACTCTACAATAGTATGGATTACAAAAATATTCATCGAAAACTAAATCGGTCCTAATTTAAAACCGTGTAACCCTATACGGGAACTATTTATTTAGGCTACCAAAAACAAAACATAGCAACGAGTGTTATGTTCCCTCGTCGCGATAACACGATTCTTAGAAGAATTGTGAACTCCACATTACCTCGCTGTCGCATGACCCCGCATTCAGAGTGAGTCGGTCGTGTCTCGTTATTCTGTTTTATTTTGTCTTGTTCCCGAAGCAAAATCTCAAGTCAACTCGAGAGTATTGAACAGACAGAGAGTGCTCGCCGGTCGCCGGTAACGTACGAGCCGCGGCCTATCATTGTCTAGAAATCTTTGACCCGAGGCGTAAGGGCATATACAATCAAAGCTGACATTGTTCCGAACCATACATTATTTTAGAGCAATATGCTGACACTAGTTGCTCATAATGCTGCTAGCAGCTTGATCTTTTGATTGATCTTAAAATCGATCTTGATTGATCTTAAGATCGCTCATGTGACGATACGATCAAAAGATTTGTCCTCCTTCTTATCATCATCCATAATTCGACATAATAGGAAGATTTTCAAAAACAATGAATTAAGTCAAGAAAAGAATTACGTTAACTTATCTCTATTTAATAACTGTTACTTAAATCTGCATTAGTTGAAGATTCTCAAGCCCACCCAGCCTTGTACAAACAGCTATTAAGACACAACCGAGACTGATTAAAACGACAAGAATACGAATAAAATCTTATCCGTAACGAATTTCATTCGTCTTGAAATGGCGAACAGTGTTGATTGTAAGAGGCCGTGTCGAACAGAATCAGTGGCTTTACCTGCAGCTCCGAACGGCCTGATGATGTCGACTCACTGCTGGTGCTGTAGTGTCTTCCGTTCCGATACATCATGTTGGATGATCACAAGATTTTCTTTTACTTGCTATCGGGGTATCCAGATTCACTCTCAAACTCTACGTGTCCATCGAGATTCGCTCAGCTTTGCACATCACTCAACATCTTTAGTATTGTTTTGTAGAGTCCAGCTTTCATCACTTAGCACTCATTAGAGTAGGGAATGTATTGCGTATTGTTTAGAACTGCCGAACAACTTAACAGAGGTATTTGAACTCGGAAGTTAACTTGCTATTGGTTACATTGCTCTTGCGGTTACACGATCATTACAAAACCGAATTCAATGAAGTAATAAATAATATTAAAGAGGATCTCTCCAAACCTGTGTTTAGGTAGAGCATTGTGCTACGTGAGTCAAGGGGTACATACGTTACGTTTTATCGATAAGCAGTGTTATCGTATCGGTTACAATCGTCATTGAAACTAATCAGGGGAACTACTTTTAAGAATAAAAATTTACATAGGCATCTAAATTGTAAAAAATAAAAACTTACGGTCATTTGGCAATATGTCGCAAATAAAAAGATAATGAATACTGCATTTTAAAGTTACTATTATTTAAGCAGTAATTAGGATCGTAAGCATAAAATCATTTATAGTAAACATGCAATGTAGAGCTGAATACCTACAATCGATGCAAAAAGTACATAATTATCATATATATCCAATCAAGTCGTAATTGAAATAATAGTGGTACCGTCATTGGACAAACTTAAACAAACAAATGCCCACTAAATCTTCAGAACCTTCAGTTAGCAGACTTGCACTACTCGTGTCGTGTGGTATATGACAGTATGCAATGTACCTCACAGTTTTCACCTCATACCGTACAAGCTCATACTTATTCAATTCAAACTTCTCAGGCAGAACCATATCTCGGGGCTTTGCATACCAAATATGACAATATTCGCACAGATCTGATCACACGAGGTCGCCCCAGGCTCTACCCACGGTGGCGGAACGAGGGTATTAATAGACAAGACCGTCGGAGGGCTGACTATAAATGGAAGTTGTGTTAGTCGGCGGTTTGAATTTTGGCGAATGTTTATCGCGAAAGTGGCGCAGTTTCGCGGCGCGTGGGCTTGCCGGGGCGCGCGGTGTCACTGGCGGAGTGAGTGCGCGCGCGCAGGCCGCGGCCGCGCGAGCGTTGCACCTGACTCCTCGACGCCCGCACTGCCGCGCAGCCTCCGCTTCCAGGTAACACCGGGAGATGCAATCCTGTCGCGTGCCAGCACGCCCCGCACCCGCAAACGACACTTCGCACTAACAAACTGAATTAGCATTTGTTTTGCTGTTATCGCACGTTCTTAGAACGAACAAGGCCGTTTACCCACCATGGTAGCTGGTGGAACCGCCCTATTATAGTCGGCTGCGGTCGCAAAAATATTTAGTGCGCTGCCAAGAAATTACTGATCAAAGAAATGCAGGTCGAATAATATTTTGATGTAAGGTTGACGCTTGTCTCCTAAAAATACTGTCTAGAAAGGGGCGCACGATCGACGACGATGGACAGGTAAGTCTATAGCTTCAATTACTTGTCCTCACACACACCAGTCCCCCTTACAACAGGAAACACGGAAACAGCCAAAACACAGTTCAGTGTAAACCAACCGTTGTTGTGTAACGGGAACACACAACAGCATACCAGAGCAATACCTAATAACAATTATTACTTAGGCGTTCGGCTAAACAATTTGTTTGAACAAGTGTTTCAATGGGAGCTCGTTGGATGACGTCACGCATATTTACATCGGGCCGTTTTGACTCTGGTGCCAGAGTTGAGTACTCTTAAGTAACGGCACTTGAACAATGGCTATTTTACTTAGGTATTTTTTCCTTTTCGAGGAAACTGCGTTGTTTACATTTTAAGAGCAAAGTAAAGGATTCTTCTAATGTGAATCGACGATTACGAATCTTACCAGAGGGGTATGATTTTCGCGCATTCGATATATACGGATTTCGATTCCCATACGAGTTCGCTCGATATAGGTGTCGATATTCGCATATCGAATGCGCGAGAATCATACCACAGCCCAGCACGATATCGAATTTCGAGCAACATTATTTCTCATTCCTCCATTAGTTTTGGTTTGGGCGGTCAGCGGATTTGTATGTAGAAGTGAAAATTAAAGTTCTTATCAAATCAGTTTCATAGTGAAAGTTGCTCAGAATGACTTCCCTAGCAGCCCCCTAAAATATGACTACACCTTTCTGTTACACCCTGTAAGCATTACAGGGTGTAACAGAAAGTTGACCTGAGGTACATTACAGTGTATGTATCTCAGGCATCTCGGGTCTCGGCGCGATCCTCCCACGACGCCCTGCGATCTCGGATCTCGGCGCGATCCTCGCACGACGCCCTGCGATCTCGGATCTCGGCGCGATCCTCCCACGACGCCCTGCGATCTCGGATCTCGGCGCGATCCTCGCACGACGCACGGTGAGTCGTCTAGAATATGCTAGCTGGACAAAAACAACATTAACTAACTTGAAAATCGTTAATGAGGGTAGTTAGGTAAGTAGTTGAGAGTCACAGTAACGGGTATTGTTTTGATATAAACTAATTACAACATTTGCAATGAGGGTAAGTATCAGAGATGGTCGGGTGAAATGCACTAATTTAGTTGCATTTTGGCTTCTATTACGAATACGCCTCATGTGTTATTGTTTCAAGTTAAGAAGTGAACTAGTAATGGATTCGATAACCAAGGGTGAGTGTTATTTTTTAGTACTAATATGTTCAGTTTTGTTGAACCTGATAGTCAGCTAGACATTGTCATTTATAAGAAATCTATAAAAAAACCTTGAAGTTCAAATTCAAAAGATGAAAAGTAAAAATCCCCCGGTTTCCCCGGGAAAATTTCATTGTCAGGTTAAAGATACATCATTCAAGTATATAAATAACTAAACAAATTTTGCTCGAATTTGCTCCTATTTTTTATTTGATTTTTTTGTACATGTGGCTTTTACTGTCTCAAAAATGGAGTTTTTTGAAGAATGGTCCAAAACATCCAAAAGTGAGGCCAATGCTGTGATTTTTAAGTTTGTCGCCTCAAAACAAGACCTAAGCGGAGTAACGGACCAATCCTTGAAGGAAGTCAAAGCAGTAATTTCAAGATTTTCTTCAAAAATGTTGGAGAAATGGGAGAAATCCTGTAGAATTCGAGCTCGCTTACTGGCATCGAATAAAGCATGGCTGGAGGGTGATATATCATTCAGCATGGTCTACGATCCTGCGGAGCCATCAGTGTCATCTCAGGGGCCACAGGCTGGCCCTGGAAGACCGAAGATAGAAAAATTGGCAGATACCAGTTATAAGACCAAACGTCGACGCATTGATGATCTAGTTCAATCCAGAAGTTCTGAAGAACTGCTTGTTGCTGCCGAGATAACTTCGCGACTACCTGGTAAGTATTTTTTTTTTATAAAAATAATAACTTCATATATATATTTTGTCTGGTGTCCTAAGAAATGGTTTAATCATTCAATTTATTTTCATTTCAGGGCACAGAACTGTGGCCAATCTAATAAGAGAGGTCAGTGAGAGTCCGGAAAAAGTTAAAGATTCTCTTCTACCAATAGGGCAGCTTTCTGAGGAAGCTCAGGAAGCTCGCAATAAAGATTGTAGAAGATTCCGAGAGTATAACACCCGTAAGCATTCACGTACTGCCACGAATAGAGACTTGCTCAACATGCTACTCATCACGTCTGATCCTCTAATCAACAGTCTCAGGGAGGTTCTAAAAAAAAGACAGGCACTCTTCCTTCTGAGGTTTTAGACTTACTGTTTAGAACCTACTTGTAAATGAATAGGTTAAGTGATGTTTGATCTAATGATTATGTTGAAGAGGATTCTTCAGAAGATGAGTTAAGTGATTGATAATGAATAGGATTAGTTAATATTATTTATTGTACAATATACATGTATTATGTAAATATGTGATTTTAGATTTTAGTCCCAATTAGATATTGATGAACATATTGTATTAATTAGCCTAATAATCTAGTAGAATAATTTAACCTAGCTCAAGTTTTATTGTTTTTTGCATTAGCAAACATCTTTGTATGCAGTGCTACGCAGTAATAGTCTCATTAGACCTAAGTCTGATGCTAAACATGATTAAAATATTTTTTTATTCTTTATTGTGTGTTTATGATATATATATTTTCTGGGAACTTGTCCATTTTTATTTCGCTGAGGCCCAAATTAGTTAAAATGTTTATAAAACACCATGACTAACACTTTTCAACATCAAAACATCGATAAATAATATTGTCCAGCTAGCTAGTTCTAGGCGACTCACTGTGCGACGCCCTGCGATCTCGGATCTCGGCGCGATCCTCCCACGACGCCCTGCGATCTCGGATCTCGGCGCGATCCTCCCACGCCCTGCGATACATTACAGTGTATGTATCTCAGGCATCTCGGATCTCGGCGCGATCCTCCCACGCCCTGCGATACATTACAGTGTATGTATCTCAGGCATCTCGGGTCTCGGCGCGATCCTCCCACGACGCCCTGCGATCTCGGATCTCGGCGCGATCCTCGCACGACGCCCTGCGATCTCGGATCTCGGCGCGATCCTCCCACGACGCCCTGCGATCTCGGATCTCGGCGCGATCCTCGCACGACGCCCTGCGATCTCGGATCTCGGCGCGATCCTCCCACGACGCCCTGCGATCTCGGATCTCGGCGCGATCCTCCCACGCCCTGCGATACATTACAGTGTATGTATCTCAGGCATCTCGGATCTCGGCGCGATCCTCCCACGCCCTGCGATACATTACAGTGTATGTATCTCAGGCATCTCGGGTCTCGGCGCGATCCTCCCACGCCCTGCGATCTCGGATCTCGGCGCGATCCTCCCACGCCCTGCGATCTCGGATCTCGGCGCGATCCTCGCACGCCCTGCGATCTCGGATCTCGGCGCGATCCTCGCACGACGCCCTGCGATCTCGGATCTCGGCGCGATCCTCCCACGACGCCCTGCGATCTCGGATCTCGGCGCGATCCTCGCACGCCCTGCGATCTCGGATCTCGGCGCGATCCTCGCACGCCCTGCGATCTCGGATCTCGGCGCGATCCTCGCACGCCCTGCGATCTCGGATCTCGGCGCGATCCTCGCACGCCCTGCGATCTCGGATCTCGGCGCGATCCTCGCACGCCCTGCGATCTCGGATCTCGGCGCGATCCTCGCACGCCCTGCGATCTCGGATCTCGGCGCGATCCTCCCACGCCCTGCGATCTCGGATCTCGGCGCGATCCTCGCACGCCCTGCGATCTCGGATCTCGGCGCGATCCTCCCACGACGCCCTGCGATCTCGGATCTCGGCGCGATCCTCGCACGCCCTGCGATCTCGGATCTCGGCGCGATCCTCGCACGCCCTGCGATCTCGGATCTCGGCGCGATCCTCGCACGCCCTGCGATCTCGGATCTCGGCGCGATCCTCGCACGCCCTGCGATCTCGGATCTCGGCGCGATCCTCCCACGCCCTGCGATCTCGGATCTCGGCGCGATCCTCGCACGCCCTGCGATCTCGGATCTCGGCGCGATCCTCGCACGCCCTGCGATCTCGGATCTCGGCGCGATCCTCGCACGCCCTGCGATCTCGGATCTCGGCGCGATCCTCGCACGCCCTGCGATCGAATTTTCGTGCCGCTTTACGATTCAATTTACATTTCAAAAGCTATAACGGTTTATTTTGAGAAAATGAGGGTTCCTCTATCTATTGATTCCATTGAACCTGGGCCCTAATGCTGCTCTGAGAATCTCACTTATATTTCATTACTATTTCATTACTATTCCATTGCAAACACCCAATCAAGGAGGATAATAATTTAGGAGAATACCAAATGACGCCATTTTGGGTGTTTGCAATGGAATAGTAATGAAATATAAGTGAAATTCTCAGAGCAGCATTAGGCCCCTGATGCGGCTCGCATCAACTGATGAAAATTAAGTTCTGGCGGTTTCATAATTTCTTTATTGCACACAATTAATTGCAATGACAAAAAGTAAATAAAAACAGTGTACAAAGGCGAGCTTATCTCTAAAAAGAGATCTCTTCCAGCAAACCAAGTTCCGATGAGAGAGTTTGATATATCAGCAAGGGTAGACCTTTGTGTACAACAATATACCTACGAGTACAAAGCTAGAACATACTTACATCCAAATACATCCTAAAACTACCAAAATATTAAAGATATAATACTATTAATAAACAATATAATATATAAAGAAATTTTTACATACACATACATACATAAATACATACAAACTACCTGAGATTTAAAGAGTGAGGTAATGTCTCTTTACCTGGCTTTTAAATATGTTTAGAGTAGGACTGTCCCTGATGGCACAGGGGAGTGCATTCCACAACCGAATGGCCCGGAGTCTGAACCCGTGCTCATAGGATGCGGTGTTATGCTCTGGGGTTATGAGCATTGAAGCAGCATCAGTTCTCCGAAGTCTGCCGGAAGATAGAAATTGGAAACGGTCTCGTAGGAAGGTTGGATATCTCGGATTCCGCAATATGTTATAGAGAAGGTTGAGGATATGACAATCCCGACGGAGACGGATCGGCAGCCACTTCAACTCCTTGCGATGCTGTGATATATGGTCGTATTTGCGCAGACCGAAGATGAACCGAATCCCGAGATTTTGAAGTCGTTCGAGTTTGTTCAGTAAATCTTCGTTAGCACTGACCCAGCAGACATCAGCATAATCGATGAGGGGAAGAAGTAGAGACTGGGCGAGAGTGATTTTCGTCTGTCGAGGTAAAAAGAACTGGAGTCTCCTAAGAGAGTGGAAAGTAGCAAATACTCGTCGGCTAACCTCATTGACATGCGCTGACCAGGACAGCTGGTTGTCGAATATAAGACCAAGATTTTTAGCTTTATCGCTATACACGATTATGGTACCGTTGAAAGTGACAGGTGGAACAGGCTGTTGCTGCAACAGGTTAAGAGAGTGTCTGGTACCTATGATCATGGCTTGGGACTTGGTCGGGTTGACCAAGAGTCCGAAAGAGGTAGCCCAGCTTCTTACACCCTCCAGATCAGAGTTCAATGCCTCCACAGCAGAGTTAACATCGTTAGGAGAGAAGTGGCGGTAGATCTGGAGATCATCAGCATAGAGATGATATGAAGAAGACAGGACGTCCGAGATGGAGTTAATGAAAATTGAGAATAGAAGAGGAGAAAGAATACCACCTTGGGGGACGCCTGAAAAGAGGTCACACCATTCAGTGGATGACTCCTCCGACCTGATACTCTGTTGCCGATCCCTCAAATATGACTCGAACCAGCTGGCAGAAAAGGAGGAGATATTCAGTGATCTGAGAAGCTCAATGAGAATGTCGAAATCTACGCAGTTGAAGGCACTACTGAAATCAAGCAAAGCCAACACGGAAAGCTGTTTGCAGTCCATAGCTGACTGGATGTCATCTGTGACTTTCAATAGTGCCGTGACGGTGCTATGACCCGGTCTGAACCCTGACTGGAACGTGTTTAGCAGGTTGTTTGAGGAGAGGTAACTGGAAAGCTGGTTAAGGACAATAGTTTCAAGGATTTTGGAGAGGATGGGCAGGATTGAAATGGGGCGATAGTCTTTAAAAGAGGCGGGGCAGGATGTTTTGGGTAATGGGATAACAAGTGCTTTTTTCCACAACGTGGGGAAGACGCCATTAGATATAGAAAAGTTTATGATGTGTGTTATGGCTGGAACAAGTTCATCTAGGGTTGTCGATAGCATTTTCAGGCAAATTTTGTCATCACCTACAGCTTTCGTGTTGATTCTCAATAACGCCTTCTTCACCACATCGATTTCGACATTACTCAAGTTGAATTGTGGGGTGTTCGGAAGAGACTTAGAGCGCAAGCTCAGAAGCGTGGCTTGTTTGACAGTTGGATCCATCACAACAGGCGGGGCAGAAAGGAACTGGTTGAGACCATTGAGATCTACATTGCCAACATGCAGGTCCTGCGACTTTCCTACACCAAGAGTTCTCAGAAACTTCCACACCTGAGCAGGAGTGTAGCTTTCAACGCATTCGTGGATGTGCCGACGTTTAGCATCGCGACAGAGACGGTTGCACTGATTGCGAAGACATTTGTAAGAGAGGAAATTGTCATCTGTCGGATTTTTGCGGTATCTACACTTTGCTCGGTTCCTCTTGGCCATTAGACGCTTGATAGTGTCTGTTAGCCAGGGGGCAGGAAGGTGTTTTCGTATGTTTCGATCTACTTACCTAATTCAAAATCTAAAGAAATTGTGTCGCATATACCTAGGTAGAAGAGACTTAATAGGCTTCTTACTTAAATTGCAGAATCCTCGGATGAGTAATCAGAAAATCACTGTTTCGGCACTATAGTACTTAATCAATTAAAGTGAAACTACATTATTAAACCAACAGATGACCCTAAGAATTACCGACCAATCTCCCTGCTTTGCACTTCATACAAACTCTTCGAGAGGGTCCTACTGGTGCGTATCACCCCAGACATTGAGGAGGCTCTCCCAATTGAACAGGCGGGATTCCGGCCGGACCGCAGTTGTTGCGACCAAGTCCTTTCTCTCACAACACACATAGAGAAAGGGTTTCAAGAGCAAGACAAAACTGCAGCCGTCTTTGTCGATTTGAGCTCCGCATTCGATACCGTCTGGAAACAGGGCCTACTCCTCAAACTCACCAGAATACTACGCTGCCAGCATCTCTACCACCTCTTTGACGCCCTCCTTTCAAACCGGGTATTCCAGGTGAGCCTAAACGGGGTCAAGAGCAAGTCAAAGACTCTCACCAACGGAGTCCCACAGGGCTCAGTACTTGCCCCGACCCTCTTTAATGTTTACCTGAGCGATATACCCAAAACAAGCGGCCGGTCCTTTATGTATGCTGATGACATCGCCATAACAGCCCAGGCGAGAACTCTTACCCAGACCGAAGAAAAACTCCAGGGAGACGTAGCCGTACTCGAGGACTACTTCAAGTATTGGGGACTGAAGCCAAATCCTAATAAGACGGTCTCCAGCACATTTCACCTCAACAACAAGCAGGCTAACGACACCATCTCCATACGTTTCTGCAACGAGATCGCCAGACACGATCCCTTCCCGGTCTACCTCGGCATCACTCTAGACCGCACCCTCACGTACAAAAATCACCTGTATAAATTAAAGAAGAAGCTCTCGAGCAGAAACAACCTACTTCACAAGCTCGCTTCAACGACGTGGGGGTGCCGCGCGCCTACCCTGCGAACATCTGCACTGGCGCTGGTGTACAGCACAGCTGAATACTGCTCCCCGGTCTGGGCCGGCAGCCACCATACGAACACAGTAGACGTCGAACTGAACTCCACCATGCGGCTTATCTCAGGAACGGTAATGCCCACCCACTCAGCCTGGTTGCCCGTGCTCAGCAACACCACACCTCCTGATCTACGCAGAGAGACAGCCGTCAAGTATCAGTTCGACAAAATAAAAGTGCGGCCTAGCCTCCCCATCAACGAGGACCTCCAAGCAACAAGCTCCAACCTCCGCCTCAAATCTCGGAGACCCTTCGGATTGATCGCGTCCCAAATCTCCGAGGGAACCATGTCAGCAGCCGAGAAATGGGCGGAGAGATGGATATCCACCCCCGCTCCAAACGCGCACCTGGTCAAAAACCCAAACGATCGGCCACACGGCTTCAACCTTCCACGCAACTGCTGGACCAAGCTGAACCGACTCCGGACTGGCCAGGGCCGCTGCGCCGAACTAATGTTTAAGTGGGGGTACAGAGACAACCCTTTCTGCTCTTGCGGAGCCATTCAGAGCATGGCCCACCTGACGGACGATTGTCCTCTATGGTCGATCGAGGGAGGACTGCAGAAAGTCCACTCCGCTGACGAAGAGGCTATCAAATGGCTGCTCAAACTGCCACCTTTATGAGTTGTGACGTTGACGACAGCGACCAAACGCTAAATAAATAATAATTATTAAACTTTAATCAAGTATAGCTATGCGTTTTCTCGTAGTGGTACGTTTAATTATAGTTTCTCCGCGACGAAACTATGACCATGTAAGTAACTAATGGGAAAATAACCTAATTATCGTAATAAACGGTACACTGATACCTGGGCGCAGTTTCCCTATCCTTTTCGGCGGTCCAGTCCGAGCATACAATTAAATCTCGTGTCATTCCCTTTACATACAACTTATAATTCAGCAAGTTTAAAACTTAAAACCGACTTCATGACCTATGACTTAGTCCTCCCCGCTCTGTATATATGTCGTCTATATCCCGAAAACGAGCCTACGAAATCTGTCACCTGACCGTGAAGTCCATAACATAAGTTTACGTACCTAACTAACATTTATGTATAAACGAATATACGATCCTAACAGGCAGAATTTATCTCGTGACAATGACTATTATAAACAACGAAAAGGCTGTGGATGTATAATGTCATCCAGGTAAAAACAAATTAAACTTCACATTTTTTTCATGAGAAACCTAAAAGTAGCATTTTTGAACCCTTCGAAGTGAATCTTGAATTCGCGCTCGAAAGTAAATCGTGTTCGAACTTATTTTCTAGTGATCCTCCTTCTAAGCATTTTTGAAGCACTCGAAATCAGTGTTACCAACTAATTTCGATTCACGCAAAAAAAAAAACGAATTAAAAAAGTTATTCAAGAACTTTCATCAAATGTCAATGTCAAATGGTCATTTATTCTACTAGTAGAAATGAAAAAACGAGTGGGTAGGACCACTCGTTGTAGAAATCACGGAATGAATTTTCAAAAATGGTGTTTATAAATTCGTGCATGAAAGTTGCGCTTTCGAATGCGAATTGGTTTTCGAAGGCCTCAAAAACACGTCTCCGGAACGATTCCTGATTTAAAAAAATGGGACCAAACTATTGGGCTTCCCTTTCGAATGAAGAAAGAATTTTCGAAATCGGTTCATAAATAGTACTTACCATAAAAAAATCATGTTAAAAAAATACAACCAAATTGATAACCACCTCCTTTTTTGAAGTCGGCTAAAAAGATCACCGACACTTGTAATACGAGTGAATTCCTCGAATTCATAATGGAAGCCTTATCGAACAATTTCATAATTGTATGCAGGAGTAACGGAGAGGTTTCATTAGCGATGCAAATCCGCTTGTGGCCGGGGTGCGCGCCGCACTGCGCCCGCGCCGGTAAACTCGTAAATCAAGGACGTGGCGGCCGGCGGCGGCGCCTACCCGCCCCTCTGCGGACATATCGTGCGTGATGGCCCGCCCAGCCTCTAATATAATAATTAATATCGTATGAAACTTTCCTCGGTAATTACACTTGGTGTAGGTATCCAAACAGATTTTCAAAGTTAAACAACTTTTACATAGTGTCCCACCCTGCATCCAAGTAGCTTAGAAGATATAATAGGATGACCCGGTTTACAATGTCCTGTCTGGCCAAAAATGGCAAATCAACTCATGACAGGATCTGGCTTATTAAACATTTGAGCAGCCAATAAAAAGTCTTGAATAAATAATTGCAAAGTATATCTGAATATCCGCGAGGGACAAGATGATCAGTGGGTCGGAGATACAAGAGGACTTCCGCCACCGCCGCCGCCGCGGTCGCCTGCAGCCCCGCAATGCGCCTGCTGATTACAACACGAGATATTCCTCAATATAAATATGGACATTTGCCTCGCTCTATCTTTGATCGAAGCTAGAAAAGATCTAGAAATCGAATCTCGTGAGGAGCGCGTTCAGGGTAACTCTACCAAGGATTATGATTACAGCAATCTGACGTGGAACCTGTTACTTATGGTATGGGCCTGAAAGACAGGAAGACAGCAGTTCTGTAGGCACCCAGCCTTTTAATCACTGGGCGTAGCGGTACGGAGCTAATTGACCAAAATTGGAGTCCTTTAGCTAAGCGACGTTTATAAATTTTCATGAACTTAAAGTCTTCACAAAATAAAAGGCCTGTTTTGAGAGTTCACGCCCATGAAGTTTTAACCCCTAATGCGTGAAGACTTTAGTGTAGTTCGTCTGACTCCAGAAGGATTATTGAATTGATTATAATTATTAGTTGTAAGTCCCCTTCAAATATACTGTAGGTCCAATTATTCTAATCAGCGGCGTGTCACCTAGGTATGAATAGTTTAAATGAAGTTTATGATATTTCGGCGCGAGTTTCACCAACTTGGGAACACAATGGAAGCGTGACCAGCAGTGGTTAGTTGATCGCTATCCGACTGTTAGCTAAACTGCTGCCTTAACTTGTCTGCTATGATACGAATAAATTACAATAATAATATCTGTTAAGCCTGAAATTATTGCCGGTAGCACATAAAGAGGAAATGTTGCAGTTTGCTTTTGGTAATTTTGTAAGATTTACAAAGTAAGTAAGCCATAGTACTTACTATTTACGGATAAGTAAATGTAAGCGATACTACGAATCCCTATATAGTCTGTGGATACTATCCAACTAGGTAAAGTTGGTATTCATAATTATTATTATATCTACGTCTTTACGTGTTACACCCTGTATACACACGAGTCATCTAGCGGCAACTTATTGTAACTCAAAAGTCTCCCCTACATTGCGTAATGCCGATCATAAATGTGTAGTTAGTGGGTGCGTCTGCGCAGATGAGTCCATAAGCGACAGCATAGAGGGCGCTGTTGCCAATGTCAGATCATTCAATACAATCACATTCATGATAATTTAATATGTATATACAATTAACTTACTACTAAAAACAATTAAATTAAATAAGAAGGGGGATTGGAAACGCTTTTTCGTTTTTTTTTTGTGAATTAAATTCCTTGGACTTTTCTCTTTATTTTGTCCAAACAGATTATTTTTAAGTGGTACAGTTTTTTTGTCACTAGTTTGTCGTCAGAATAACGCACGACTCCAAACTGTGAACTCGATTAACTCGGAATCAATTTTCTCCCCATAAGGTCCCGTTTCGCGGAAACACTTACAAATATACAAAAAATGCCACCTGTCACCTACCTAAAACCTGCCGGAATAGGCTCCAGCTTACTCAGCCTACTCCAAAGATAGCTCAGTAAATCCAGGATGGCCGCGGGTCATCTGAAAATCGCCTGCGGGCCACTGTGGCCCGCGGACATAGCCTTGACCGTCCTTGCTAGAGCTAAAATAAAAACTCTACATTGATTGAGTATTTTTGAATTTACGGTATGAAACGTAAGATTACGCAGATTATTTGCATAGTAGGGCACTGTGTGTCTGGCAGAAATTCATTATGAGCAGTTCGTTGGATATTTAGTATTATTTATTGCTTCTTTATTTAAAAATATGAATTAATAAAGTCGACTTTTGTGCACATTTTTCTGTCAAATATATCATGGAGAAGTAACTAGCTTATAAATTCAAATTAGAATTAGGTACAAATGTAAGCATTATTTTCTTACCTTGGTCTCGCATGTCGAATGGCAGACGTATTTGCATACTGAAACAAAAGGTTAATTGTTATTTTCCGGTAATTTCCATATCACTCGCCACGGTATCTTCGACAAAACAACTGAAAAAGTTGGAATGCAAAGTGGATGAATGAAACCAGTCAAACATGTAGGTAGATAAGCAATAATACTATTGTAATAATATATTATAGTATGTATCAACAACCTATATTTATGCTATGTATTATACATATTATAGATATATATTATACTTATTGAGTAACGATTGTTTATAGGGTATTTCTTCAGTTGCCTTTTTTTGGTGAAATCAAAGACACATTTCAGATTACAGGTTGATCACAAATTAATTACGTTAATTCACAGGTTGGGGTACTCTCCGAACACTTAATTACCGTGCAATAAATAATAATATGAATACATAAATAATTAAAACACTTGCAGCTATAGGTTGGCTGGCACTGAATAAATTCATGATCGAAGAAAGATTGCCCAAAAACATAAAACAATGTAATTCGATGTGCAGTAAAATAGTGGTAATGGTAATTCTATCTATCGTTTGCTATTCGATTCCCGTGCCATGCAAGTATGCGAGGTCGATGCTCGCCCGTCCCAAGACCATCGACAAGATATTCACATCTTCTTTGGTGGTAAAAACATGGTCGTTACATGTATATTTGTGCAATTGAGTTTTGGAACGTGACATTTAGCTAAGCATGTTTTTATTGTGTAGAGAGAGACACAGACGGGTACCAAGAATAGGGACATCATATTTAAGTACTGTTAGTCAACGACCTCTAAATGTCAAGCTTGTGGAAGAATCTGCATGCGATGGGTCCCACGGCGGCGCCAGCATACAAAATATTTGTTGAAGTGATTTTAACGTGCTCATACTACCTACAAGTAAGTAAGTATAGTAAGTAAGTAAGAAGTTGCAAAATACCACAGAGATATGGTCGCACGAATTCCATTAAAGAAATACGGTTAGGTATGCTATTTACGAGAGATTGTGGAACAAAGGAACATGTCAGCTTCAGATCAACGATAGACCTATGAAGTATCCAGAAAAATAAAATGTAATGTAATACATAGTTTGTAATCACTCACCTCTACAGCATAAGCCCTGGCTGACTGGCTGATGGCACCAGTGGCAGGGCCGCGGCTTGCGGAACGACTTGCTGCGGAACAAGTGCGCCTGCGCAACGCCCTCCTTCTGCAACAAGGATATAGGATTTACACAAAATACACACACGGTTAGCAACAATGATACCAAATTATGCCTGATGTGCATTTGGGCTAAAATCGTAAGGGAGTATTGCCAAATGTTATCCAACCATATCATCAACCTGTAACTGCTCCCGAAGTCTAATTAATCTAAAAGGTAAGGCAAGATGTAATAACTTGATCTTCCTGTCGATTTGAAATTTTAGCCTAAAATTGGTGATTATTTCCGATTTGCATTGTGATTGCTTTGCTTTTGAAATCTCATAAAACTACAATCGGGAACCCGATCTTCAGTTACCCGTTAAAGTCAGTCAACATAATGAGAGTGGGTGAGGCTCCTTGTCGATAAATCAATCACTTTGTATACGTGCCTTGAATGCTTATAAATAAAATAATTCCAATTCAAACAACGCTTTGCCACTAGTGAAATAATCGTAACTCTTGTGGTGAAGTATGTGAGTGTAGTGTGAGTATAATTTCCCGACTAACAAAGATACTACCTCGCATAGTTGAAGCCAACTTCCCTTTTGGCCGAAATAGGCTTGTTTAGAAGCAATCGTAAAGCGGGTCGTGTCAAGATGAACAAACACCTTGGGGCAACCTGGCGCTTTGGAGTTTTTAGTGTGGGCTTGTCAAACGGGGCGACGCCATTATCTAGCGAGGGCCGAGGGCCTGCAGCGGAGCCCCCACGCGGTGCCTCCCAGGTATTAATAGCTGGCACGACTAGCGACCAAGACCCGACGTGCCTTACCGGCCAACGACGAGCATGGCGGACCGCGCCATTAACAATGGACCAAAGCAACAGACTGTGTGAGGCGGGACCATTCAAGCTCCGGGCACGATCATTGAAAACTTTTCTTATTTTGCCCGCTATTATGCCGAACAACATTTCAGAAGTTTGGTCAGAATACTCAGAATCCTTAAAGTCAGAACAAAGTTTGTTTCTATTAGGTATCATGAGGTAGTAATACTCTAATACTAAGTCACATTCATCATGTGCTTTCCACGTCTCCGGCTTATCCCTCCCTAGCGATATTCATGTGCCATGTTACTCTTTATCCGCTTAAAATCTCGATAATGCCATGACAAGACGGTATAGAACCAGTAATGTAATATGGGTCATCTGGAGGTACAGATAGCGTCTTCGAAGATTTTCTCTGCTTAGCAATGCAGACCGCCCAGCCGCTAGCCGACTGACAGGACAATGCGTGAGTAAATAATTACCCACCTCAAGCCAGCTAGGAACCATTCACTCAAGCTTAGATTCACCACGATACCAATCATTTGTTCTTTGAACATTGCATTTACATTCAATAAAACCATTTTCATCGCCATGATCCTTTATCTGGTTAAAGCTCTGACATATTTTACACGCGTTTGCAAATTGCAACTGACAGCTACAAATTAGATCTCGTTAGGTTTACTCCTAGTTAACGCAGCAATAGAGGAAATAGGTAAGTTAGGTAGCGCTGCTGTTTCTAGGATGCGATTACATAACGTACTCTGCGTACAAGATGAAAATTAGATGCCTATTCTTTGTAATAAGCAGTTTGCAAAGGATCTACCTAGTCGAGTGAGCCGGGAAAATATCTGACGGAAGTCCTCTTCACGGTGTGCTAGTTAATTTACCGTTTATGGCTCACGGAGCTCGGAAGGTGCAATCAAATATGAATTTCTTGAGCAGAGCACTGTGCTGGAATCGGCTGGGTACATGTGAGTTGAAGGTACAGGACTATGGATGACGTCACATTCACATGGCTCTGTTCTCTGCGCAGGCGCCGCCAGAGACCATTGGCGCCGCATTTGCGCGCCACATGATCGATGCTCGCTACCGAAATAAATCACGTCTCTGTTTTATCTATAATGTTCGACTGCACCAAACAAATACACGACACCAGACATGTTGCTGTCTGGTAGACCACGAGTGCTCTATTTGGGGTTATCACAGCTTCCGCGTATAGTACGTGAGTAACATTAGTTTGGCTCCTCTCTAAGTAGGTACTACTACTAATTGCTTTTTGCTCTGAACGTAAGCTTAATAAGAAAACCTCTAGAGGTTACCTGGAAACATGTGTACCACATAAACCTAACTCAAATAAGATGTACGTCACAAAGGTGTCACGCGCCGTAACTTACTCTGAAGTAGGGCATCTGTTTTTCTGATAGGCACCTGCGTTTCTTATTCAGAACTTCCTTGAGGCACCCGTGCCAAATAACAACAAAAAATATTTACAACTGCTCGGATTTTGTGTTAACAAGGACCAAGAACCAATCTATAAGGGAAAAGGTGCATGTAGCATGCATCACTCAGTTCTCTACTGTGAGTATTATAATGTATTTTGTTGTTGAGAAGATGAGTCGAACAGCTGGCCAATATGGTGTACTCTGCGTCAGTATTGAATTACTTTTGCAGATGAATCATTGATACCTACACCCTACCTAAGCTAAGTACGTATACTCTCCGCAGATGTATACTTTTACTTTCTATCTAAATAGCTTCGAACGGTATGAAATCTGACCCCATGGCAGGAAGACCTCTGTACCTTTATTTTGAACCCAATATTATTTATTGTGTGACTAGACAAACAAACGCAATCGTCTATTGTATCTTTGATAATACCACGCTCAATGCAATCAATTAGCATTCCCTATTCGCGTCACTTAAACAAAGTGGGTCTCGGGTCAGGGTGCTAGTAAAGGTGCCGGATCATAATTCTTGTACACAATGGAGCGACAGTGAAGTGCAACACAACTCGACCCTAATTCTAGGAAACGTATTCATTGTGGAGTAATTCGCTAAATCCCTGCGGTAAATTGCAGGAGGGCCTGAGGGGCAATTCTGGCGCTAGCGAGATCATGTCCATGGTCGAAATATCGATGTTGAGATACCGAAATCTCTATCAAAAACAAGAAAAAGCTATTCTTACGACTAGCCTTTCAACCAACCAAGATATCTCGATCCGTTTTCGATCGAAATAAATATAAATCGAGATCGTTTTGACGGATTTAGGCGGTATCAAAACCGCTATCTCGACTGGGGAGATGATCTCGATAGCGCGAGAATCGGGGGCATGTCTAGCATGTAGCCACCCTGACCTGATCTAAACACCATGTCCTTACCCAACCAACCACGAACCGAGAGGGGGCTTATACGTAAAACGATGAATAAACTCTATGATGACGTGCTAATTCCACCTCGTGTTTCTTAAGATAAACGCTGTACAAACATCTTACCAACATCTCCTTGAAATAAAACACAAAGTTCTTCTAAATTTATAAAGGATGAGATGAGTGCTACATTAAAAAGATTGTGTAAATAACAATTCTTTTTAGTTTTAAGTCAACTTGACGCATTAAGGATATAGATCCCGAGTTTGACTACAAAATTCTACAAAAAATCCCTGGGGAAAGGTAAGCCGGAAATCAATGTATTGACAGCAGAGCGTGGGGGTCTTAACAACTTTTACAACACTTTACTTAGTTGCAGGAGAGTCTCCTTTATTCTGAGAAACCGCGGCGGCGGCGTGTCGCGAAAGATAAATAATAGAAAAAAATATTCGCGTGTAGCACCGTACACGTGTTAGAAGTAAAACTTCTGTAGCTAGATCATTAAGTGGTACCTATACTATACACCTATACCTACCTATACTAAAAGAGATTTAAATTTCCAATTTTGAGATCCAATCTCTGCTTCAAGTTACTTTTATGTTTCAGACGTCCGATTATTTGAAATTATTTTATACTTGTACTTACTTTTAATACGTCATGTCATTTATTTCCCACCATTCCTTATCTACAATTTGTCGCGCTCGTGGTGATATACTTAACTCATTCAATAGTGTCACTACTATTTGCATCTCGCTCAGATTATATACCATCTGACGACGTCACGTCTTAAAACCGTCTCGCTCAAATGTATGCATTGCTTTGCTTGTCTCTGTGCCCAGTCCCTTTATTTAATTGATCGAGTACGTATTTTCAACTATTCCAAGTTAATGTGTACCTGCGGGGCTACCATAAGGCTTGCCACTCACCTCAGTCGCGCAGATAAATGACAAAGAAGATGGCTAAATCAATATATGGACGACTGCCCCAGACATGTACAAAGACTTCTCAACAGCCAATAGCATTTAAATATTCATTCATAAATTTAATTTACTGCGTCTGTATTTAGTTTGTAGAACTTGAAGAAAAAAAAATTAAATATAGGTAAATAAGAGTTGTTACTCAATACTCCGTGATTCCAATATGATTCCGTGACCTTTGCCGTCGCTAGAAATAAGCACCATTTTGCAATAACATGCAACATAACGCCATCTAGCCACTCCTCTGGAAACCTCCTGTTTTCAACAGTTTTGCTAGTTGGCAATTATGTTGCATGTTATTTTTAACGATGGCAAAAGTCACTAATCAATGGCGGAATCATAGAGTATGAAGTGACAACTATTAATTATTTAATCATTTCCTTCAAGTTCTACAAACTAACTAAAGACGCAGTAATTTATGAGAGAATATTTAAATGCTATTAATTGGCTGTTGAGAAGTCTTTGTACATGTCTGGGGCAGTCATTTTGCCAAATTGCCAACTCCTTTCGCGTCTCAATGATGTTTCTCCATAAAATAGCGCGCATTCATTATGATATGACATTAAATTGTGACAAAATGCGTGGCTGGGGTGACTGGCGTGCCTTATGCTACCCCCGCTAACCTATACATACCTACTTTGCTAGGATTTTTTAGGGTTACTTCATCGCGAAGCGATGACGTAACTCTTATTTAATTTTATTCTTGACATTTCCTTAGTCCGCCATACGACATACCTCGATTTTGATATTTTACTTCAACATTATTGACTGGCATGAAGCATTAACTTTAAAATTACAAAAGCTTATTAAAATCAAAATCGTATAATTTCAACAGTTATAACAACAATTCAACTTTAAAATATGTATTACAAAAATTACATACAAACAAATAAGCGAAACAATAAGCCATTAAACTTATGGCTCTGTAAGCTGTAGACCTCGCTTTGGCCGTTTACTACAGATAAACATTAAATAGGTAGGTATAACACGTACTTAGTAGCTAAACTGCTAATTTATGACTTGAACTGCACTATATAATAAAAAGTGGCTTTAGAACAGTTCTAGGTACCTACTTATTGTTTTCAAGAAGTCTTAATGCAGCCATCCATCACATCGGAATTTGTTTGAAAACTAAATATCACATTTGGATGATTCTAAGTGACTTTATGCGATTACTAGCTGCCTGTTGCGCGACTACGCAGCGCGTTTTAGGTACCTATTCCATAGTTACCGGCCACAAAACGATTCGTTCATCATTTTAAAAATCCATATCGACCCGTGTGACATTGATGAAACTCTTTTCTTACAAACTGTATGGATCGCATCGCACAACTGTCAAACATAAGTTCCGGTTCCAACAAAGAGGTTGAACGAAGTAGTTTTTGGTCACGTCACTGGTTTTGGCCTTTACCGGAAATCAAGAACTCGTGGAAGAATGCTTAAAATAATTTTTATTTGTTAACGTTTCATCAGGTTTTTCTCTCACTAATTAACATTCTTTATTGTACAAATGTATTATTATCTTATCTGATTAGTTAAAAACCGTATTGAAAATAGTTGCGGTTTTAAGAGTCTTCAGCCGACCCTGACGTCACCGATTCCAATTTCCGTTACATTTCTTAGCCACTCGTGATAGCACCCGGCTAGTAGTAATTGAAAAGCAAATATATGAATAACCCACAGTTGAGAGGTTAAATAAATTTTACCCCCGTGCCCCAAGAAGTTTTACTTCAAAAACTTCAGAAGAGCAATGTTCAACTAAACATAGAATAAAATCTAAGGGCTGAAAATATATGAATACCTAATACTTATAGGGCATCTTTACGAGTCGAGCGGGTCGAACCAGGTAGGTGATGAAAGTTAGTAAGAAAGGTAAAATTCCAAAATTGAAAATAAGCATTTTTGAAGAATAATCTAAAAAACGGTTTGATAAAACACAAGAAAGCATCGGCCTTCGAACGCTCAATAACTATCCAATAGGTAGGTAGGTACTAATAACACTAAGTATGGTCTCTTATGTCTCCAAGTTTGGTGTGTTTCCTTTCTCCTCAGAATAATAAGCAGTATAAGCACTGTTTCGTGTCTGAACCCTGTATATCGTTAACAAAATTTACATTGAACCACAGTAGAGCATCGAAATTGGCCGTGTGTGTTTTACAAAGCTATCATTGATCTGTGCATTGAACAAATTAAAATTCAGAGAACGCACGGCTTGAAGCCTCTTCGGCACTTTCGAAGTCAATGCTTATTTCGAAAACATCGTAAGCCAGGTGTAACTCGTGATGTGTCAGGTCAGCCGCGGCAAGACCCAAACACGCGACGTGACATCCTCCTTCCTCAACATAGTCGGGATCATCAGAAACAACGGCCCAACCAAACCCATACATTACTTATTTGTCTATGCCCATACCAAACCATACATTTTAGAGATACAGAGACATGAAGAGCTACAGCGGAATGTGATTTGGAATTAACTCACGTAGGGAGTAGTGCGGTGACGAATGTCGGTCTCTACCACAAGACTTAGGTACTATGATTAGATAGGTATGAAAGTGGTAATACGAATAGTTAGATACAAAGTTGTACCTACCTATTCAGTTTGTTTATAGCAGCCAGATGGGACAATAACTAACAAGATTCACATTTATTCTACCATATGTCGCAGATATACATACGCATACGGGTGAGGGTAACATGTTTAAATTGAACAGCTACATAATTCTAATTGCCGACAATTCAGCAATTGAATTGCAAATTGTGTATTGGTCCTGGACGTGCATTTAGAATAACAGGAACATGTTTATTTTTACCACAAAAGTTATATACTGTTTGACTTTTCCTTATCTTTATTACCAACTTCAATGTTTTGCTATTCTGATAAGGAAATAACAAAATAACACACGGCAAACGGCAAGATTGCTATACGTGACGGGGCGCGTATTTCCGTTTCCATAGGTACCCAATTCGTCCCCTTGTCGAGACGAAATGAGTACGTTTATATAAATTAATTTCACTCCCGTAAACGTATTAATTTGGTCCCCTCTCGTGTTGACGAAGTCAATACGGGAACGTATCTATTTCGTCCCCTTGTGTTGAGGAAAAAAGACGCTATGTTCAGCTAAAAGAGTGCTGCTAATAGTAGCCCTAGATACTAGATACTAGGTCCTTTTATCTACAAGGTGTAAATGAATTAACGCAAACTGAGAAACCACGTTGATAAGGACATCATTCTGAGCAACTGTCATTATGAAACCGATTTGATCAGAGCAACTTTATTTTTCACTTCCCAGTACATTTTGGCCTGAGTGGGTCAGCTGATTTGTATGGAGAAGTAAAAAATAAAGTTGCTTTGAGCAAATCGGTTTCATAATGAAAGTTGCTCAGAATGATGTCCTAACAAAATAGTTAATTCATTTACACGTTCGTTTCATAAATAAAAAACATATATAAACCTTATCAAAATCTATCCACACGCTTGACTTTTTCTTGTTAATCAGGTAACTTTCAGTCATGACATCATAGTTTGAAAGAGATAAATGCAATAAACTTTTCTTTTTAACAACCATGCTGTATTTCACATTAGCAAAAATCCATGTGACTTATACGCCATTTAAATGCAATGCAACCTTTCTTTTCTTTTAGAAGGCTACATAGGTTTTGAGGCAGGGAGCACTTATCCAGTGGAGAGCGCTTAAATACATTTTCCTTTGAAACACAACTCACCAATTTACGGGCGGTGGGGGGTGGCCCGTCATCGTACATAGGTTGCATACGTTGAATACAACTAACGTTTGGCGAGCCGCATTCCCCAGCAGGTGCAGTCAATTGTATTATTATATTATAGTCTCTGTTTGGAGGGGACATAATCGATAAGTTTACGGACGAGCAAAACTGCTACCGTAAGCGTATTTAATTCGTCTCCGCTTGTTGACGAGGCCGATACGGTTATTATGATTATTATGTATGACTATATTATCAACATACCCGATTACCCGTACTGATTTCGTCAACACGAGGAGATGAAATTGATACGCTTGCGGGAGCAAAACAAATTTACATAAACGTACTGATTTCGTCTTGACAAGGAGACGAATTGGGTACGGAAACGGAAATACGCTGACGGGGCGGCATGCGTCGGTCGCTCCTACAATACCTCCTGAAGGCCCCAGCCTACTGTTTTATAGGTTAGCTGTGTTTCAAAATTGTATTGACGGGCTGGAACAATGAACGTTATTCGGTCAGTCACATTAATTACGGGGTTCAATTAAGTTCGGTTGAGCGGGCCCTTTGGGTCGTGGTGTGCAACGGTTGGGTGCCGCTTTGCCAATGCTGGTTTCATTAGGCTGCAATTGGAAATTATTCCATGGCCAGTGATCACCGCCGGAAAAAACATTATAATAATCAACATTATATTTAAAGTACGATCAACATTAAAATGTTTTTTCCTAATCTAGGCGGTTGCTGACTGAAAAAGCTGATAATAATATTTTGATAATCCGCGCAGAAATAGATACTCAGTTAAACTCGTAAAGGTAACCCCTCTATACTTAACCGTACTTATTGTAGTTTTACCGATTTTAATTTGATTTGAATGATTTGTACCTGGATTTCGGCCAAAAAGTTAGTCAAAACTAAATAGAAAGAAAACCGGCCATGTGCGAGTCGGACTCGTACCATACCATTATTTATAAAAAAAACGGGGGAAAACACGTGTATGGGAGATATTAATTTTATTTTAAATTAACTCAATATTTTGTGAATATTTCAAGCGGTAGACGTTACCATTATCAATATCGAGCAAAAACGAGCAAAAAAACACTTTTGTTGTATGGGAGCCCCCTTTAATATTTATTTTTATATTTTTTTTATTATAGCGGCAAAAGAAATACATCAGCTGTGAAAATTTCAACTGTATAGCTATCACGGTACGAGATACAGCCTGGTGACAGACGGATAGACGGACGGACAGCGGAGGCTGGCTTAGTAATAGGGTCCCGTTTGGCATCCTTCGGGTACGGAACCCTAAAAATGGACCAATACTTTTTAATTCTAAACACTCTAATGTTTTCGTGTTTCGTACTTGTTATCTACAAAGCATGCTAGAAAGCCGCAAATCGATGTACAGGATATATAGCCATTTGGTAGATCGTCCACTAAAAGGATATACAAATTCTGTGAAAATGTCAACTTTCTAGCAATCATATCGTATCTGTGCTATTAATTATTTTAATTATAATTATAATAGTGTAATTAATATTATCAATAACTGATGTCTATGTCTATGTCTATTACGGTTGGTGCGATGTAGCCCGCTGAGACGGGCAGACAGAAATATGGACAGCGGAGGCTAAGGTGCTCCTAAACGGGCCATATTTTCACTGCGATATGTGGCTGGCAACTATTGGTGTCTTTTTCTAACATGTGAATAAGAGAGGGACACCAATAGCTGCCGGCTTCATATTGCAGCAAAACCTGGCCCGGAGCACCATTAGTAATAGGGTCCCGTTTGGCACCCTTTGGGTACGGAACCCTAAACTAAAAATCTGACCTACCTATTTATTTCATGGATATCTCTAATAATTAGAATTATTAGGACATACTAGCTAAATTGGCATTCGCAATGGAGAGCAGAGTGGCGCAGTGGAAGCGTGCTGGGCCCATAACCCAGAGGTCCGTGGATCGAAACCACGCTCTGCTAATATATTTTTTGTTTCTTGTTTCGAACCAGCATCGGAGATCACTGAGTTTTTTTAATTTTTTACTAAGGTAAACCGCCCTTACTTCGAGGTATTGAAAATCACGTCCTTAATTCGAGGTATTTATGTTTTCATGTTTAAGTTCATGATTAAGTAGGTATAGGTGCACACGAAAAATATGTGCTAGTGCGAAATATAATACCGCACCACATAACTGACGCTGGAAATTCTAAATAAAGGGCAACACAACAAAAAAAAAAATTAAGTGCGGCGAGGGCGACGCGACTAGACGTGCCCATACAAGTAGAGAGCGAGTCAGGTAAGAGCACGCGTATATTCAATCCGTGTTTAATGTGTCTTTCTACCGTTCCAAGTAGTGCAGATGATATTTATAACTTTTTCCCATTATTATATTTCCTAAAAATTTAAGTTTTTTGCCATCTAAAATTGATTTAGGACTTGAAAAAGGAAAAACAAAATACCTCCAAATAAGGGCATACATTTTAAGGGGTCAGCCTTATTTCGAGGGTTATATCGAAATAAGGGAAATCATGCGTCGTGTCTATTTGCAAATAACTTAAAGAGTAATATCTTATTTAATCAATGCTATGTTAGATTGTAACGCTGTTTAGTCTAACAATTTGAAACACTAATTATGTGGTATGTTTTATCCACAAGAAATCTTATTTTATTACGAAAACTTTTGAGAAAAAGTGTTGGTTTCTTAGAACGCCTAAAAAGTTATTGTCTTTTTTAATTGAGAAAAAAGTACTCTTAATGTACTACTGTTTACTTGAATCTTGCATATACTATGAGAAATTTCATTGTTAATCGATTAAGATACCTGCATTTGTTTCGTGATGCAATTTTTATGGGTCGAAATTAGGTTTAAAGAACACTATCAAATCTCCCAATTTCGAGGTACGAATTGTAGACACCCTCGAAATTAGGCTCTATGAGACCCTAATTTCGTGTTTATGCCTCGAAATAAGGAAGTTCATATAGCCAAATTTCGATTGATATTATCATCTTGGGGGAATGTTTTAGGGTTCCATCGATGTTCAAGTGGTACATAATTTAAGTAAATCTAAGGGAAGTAGTTTATTGGGCGTTTCTTAAATTGGTCAGATCTTGCTACGGTCGCCTATGTACATGTTGTTATTTTGTTACATTTTTATTTTTATTGTTTTTATGTGCAATAAATGACAAAGTTAATTATATACAAGTGTGTTTTCAGTTAAAACCTCCTAAAATCAAAGCTAGAATCGGTCATAGCACAACAGAAGAAAAAAATCTACGGAACCTAATAGGATCAACTTTACGACCCTCAAAATTAGGAAGAGATTATAACGCGAAGTTAGGCAAAAAATAAATTTATACCTCGAAATAAGGGAAAATCGACTCGATCATTTCAATATTTTTTTAAAATAAGAAATCAATCAAAATAAAATTAATTATTAGTAGAAACATAAAATATAAGCCCGATTACTATATAAAAAAAATAATTACACTACCTATCATGCGCAGAAATGCTTATTTTCCTGTCTTACTTTCCAGATTTGCGTTTTACCGCGAAGTTAGGGCAGTTTACCTTACTTGGTAATTCCTCGTTTTACACCTGCTCCTCATATTTTACTGAATGTGGCTTATATCAAGCTTATATCACACTATAATATTATACTTCTTAATACTTATATGATGAAATTGATGAACCATAAAATAACAGACTTCAGGACAGTAACACCCTCTAACGTATCGTATTCGTGACCATATAATTTATACTCTATGAAGAATAGTGCGTTTTTATGAAACCCGTAACGCAAGGTTTAAAAAATATTATGTTGTAATGTTATTGCCCCCTGCAATGACTGATGATGATGGTAGGCCACTCCCTGACGAACCCCTCCGTCTGAGGTGACTTATGAGGATACCTCAGCCGCCACCCCAGGTATGTAGCTAGAGGGTGAGGCCCTAACATAATATTGTGATTAACAGAACACATTACTAGCCGAACGAAACGCACTCGTGGTGGGTGATGCAAGCGAAAACTTGATAACTTTTGAACCGCGTATCAGCGCTCCAATATAAATGGGTGACTAGGTAATAAGAATTTACTAGACGATAATGTTATCATTGTGAAAGTAAGATTTTCACCTAACAAATGATGTAACACTTAGTAAAATATACTTGGTGCAATGCAATGTAGATAGTACGAGCATAAGTATAGGAAGATCGAGAGGCTGCTTGAATAAAGTAATTTGGACCACTTGCACAGATTAATAAAGAGTTACCACTTGGTAGGACCGGCAGTGCACTCCCGCACACAACAAGAGATACACCCACTCCCTTGTCTCGGTCACCGAAGTTCACCGAATAAACTCAAATTTTATCCAACTACCAAACATTTACCTCGATTATAAATAATGATACGATCCGAACGAATCGTTTACTCAAATTAATTCGGTAATGTTAATAAATAAGTAGATAGAGTTTCTGTTTCAATACGCTGCGTTCTCCTGTAACAAGTGAAAAGTGTCTTACCCATGTAGAAGCCAATTTTAGCTATAGATCGAGGGACATCTAATATGAAAAAATATTCATTTCCCTTTAATTTATTTGTAGGTCCTTTCAGCTTCTTCTTACCAGTACACTGTAAGTACAATGCAGGTGCATATACCGGGTGACATTTGATTAGCTGATTTGATCTATTTTGGAGAATGATAGTACCCATCATTATGAAGAATTTTCCCCAAGGAATATATGGTCGCAAACGAAAAAAATTTTTGGGTCTCCCATAGTAACTTGAAATCAGCTGATCGGGGCAATGTCTGGAGACGAAAAATTTTTTTCACTTGCGACCATGTTTCATAGGCAAAGTTGTTCCAATGATGGGTACTATCATTCCTCAAAATATAGTAAGTAAGTAAGTAAGTAAGTAATAGTATTCATTCATAGAAAAATGGTACATATCAGGCTTAAAAATAGTGGTGTCTGCTGCCATAACTAGGATAATATATAACCTGTATTTATGGCTCGCAGGCCAGGACCTCGTCAGGTCACCTCATATGGTCAGCTAATTTAATTTCATCCTCTATTTTTTTATTTAAATAAACAAGTACGGTACCTACTGTTGCAGCAGCCACGCCCCGCTGTAGCCCGCGTCCTGCACCGTCGGAGTAGATTACTGCGTATTTTCGTATTTTCATAATCACTGACGCAAGAGCTTTCCCGGTAAGTCACTCGACCAACAGACCACCCGCACCGTGGTTAATGGAGTTAATAGCATACATATTCACCTCGACTTCGTAATGTGCAATGCAAGTAAAGCGCGGTCAGTGCGGGCCGGTGCGGCCGGGCGTGCGCGGGCATGCGCGTGAGTCGATGGCGACACGTGAAATATACCGACCCCGCGACCCAGCCGGGCCGCCTTCCGGCTTCACACCTATCACATGATTCAATGGACGCGGGAATTCAATGAACCCAATTTGTAAGACACATGGGACCAAATTAACCCCAAGAAGAAAGATCACACTTTCATTTCAAGACCATTATACAGGAATACATGGATATTCTATGTAATTTATTGATAACATGATATCACCACTGGTAACTCCGAAGGAACTGTATGTGATATTTGCTTGAGGCTACGATAAAAAATGTATGCAGCAGTGTAAAATCCTCAGAACAGTAAAATCATTCCGCCGACATTTCCCGCAGTCCACGCGTGCCTAGTTATGGAAAATTATAATGAAAACTGTTCTGCAACAAATTCATTTCATTACTTACGTTGCGTACCCTTCTATCTACAGGCATTTATATTGTAGGCGAACTGGAATATAATGATGTTAGTCTATTGTTCGTTGTCTATTTGAAACTAGACGTGTAATGTACTTCTATTTGAGCAGGCATTATGTAAGCGATGATTGTACAGAGATGCAGCCTGCATGTCATGATGAAGGTTGACATATGTAGATAAACTACTATAGGCAAACCGAGGTTCTTAGTAAATCAATTGTTATCATTTAACATCGTGCTTAACAGTGCAACTATATCGTCAACTATACAACAAGCAATATTATAATTGACGTACGTACATAAACAGCGTATTAAATTTAATAAAGTAAACTATTTATCTTCGTTACGGCCCGTTATCACGGCGTTCTATCAAATTGAATCTTTATTCGACTATACGGGTTAAGAAATGGAAGATACGAGTAGTGTGTGTGACCACGACATAAATTAAATTATTGCCGTGGGTACCAGCACTGAGAGCATATATGCAGAACGTATTCGCCTATATACGATGTTCATTGAGTACAGTGCCACAGAAGAGATAATAGTACTCCGTAACAGTGCTAAACATTTTAGATATATTTCTATGCCTTATGATTTGTTCAAATGAACAAGTAATTTTCCAAGACGTAGCTGCTTGATACACAGTACACACTATATTTATGATGTTGTCGCCTTGTAATGGGCACACGCGTCTTGCTTGAGGCTCAGTCCTTGTTTGTTCAGTGTTGAAACACCACCATGACGTCAAGTACTCACTGTATGAACACTCGGATGCTTTACGCAACCTAAGGCTACTTAAAATTTACATTTCATGCTTTGTATTGTCGTCGCGCTACGATCCTCGCAAATTCATGTCGGAAGTTATGAAAGTATCAGATCTTTAGCTTTCCCTTTTTATTATGAGTACTGTTTCGTTATAATAATGCAGGATTTGCAAATGTCACCGCAAAATCCTGACTTAAAATTGCATGCTTCCTTTAACAGAAAACAAAGGAAACGAGGGCTCGGTAACGGTAGAGGTGGTGGCCATTTAAGATTCCGGAACCTTTTTGAACTAAGTTAATGTCAACAATTGTCTATTAAATCTTTATGACTATATTTGAACTTCCAAACAAGGCATTTTATTCGTCTTGTTGCTTTATTTGGAGTGCTACTGACGAACAAATTCAGAACATTATGTTGTTCTGTAACCTCCAACAAAAGAAACTCTTTGAAATAAGGTTATACCAAGTATACTTAGGTCAGTTAGGTACGTGGAACAAACTAAGGAATTAACTCAAGGGGAAAAATATTAATCTTAGAAGTACCTAATCTTAAAATCATACACCTCTCTACATAAACCCAATGGATCCAATGAAGACTCACAGCACAGATCTAATAAGTAGGTTCTTCCCAACGAGACGAGCAACTTCAGCGTGATGAGCTCGGTGAACAGCGTGATGAGCTCTGTGACAGCGTGATGAGCTCGGTGACAGGTTAATTGCTCAGAATGTCGCCAATGACGTGACATGACGAAGGGAAGGTTACACAGAGGAGAGAAGGGCTTTCTTTTCTTATGAATGACTCGCTAGCTAACGCTCATCTCATCTCACATTGTCATGTCACACTTAGCTTAAAAATAACTTTTCGATTGTTTAAAACGCTCGCTTCACTTGGTTTTGGTTGGCTGGCACAGAGCACTCTTCGTTATTAGTCGGTAATCATAAAACTAAAACGTATGTTTTATATTCATATCTCTGAGGAAATTAATTACAAATGCTTATCAGGCCCAAAAGTTATTGCCCGTTGCTTACCGTCAGTTAAACTAGCCCCTGATTACAATTAACTAAGTATTTTACGAAACTTCATAAAACAAAACCGTCTTTAATTTTCCTACAATTAATTAAGTAGTTAGAGTATGATATGAGCTAGTATGTAACTTCAAACGAATCTTGTAATTAAAACAAGATTTATTATTCTTCTCATTTGCACTTTTATTGACCGTGGGTACCTATCCTACCATAGAAGCGGTAGGTTGTAGAAATAAAACCGGTGTTTTTTTTTTATGGTAAAATTAAATCTCGGAACTAAGCCGTGTCTGCTACGAACTAGCACGATCGAGTCCCGGGACAGCACGCAGGTACAAGGGTTAATGTGGAGTAATAGAGGGATTACAGAAACGGCCGAAATCGGGAGGCAAATAAGATATACGGACTTGCAGAGACCCCAAACTATTAATTATAGTTTTGGACTTTATTGTCTAAGCCGTAGAATTTAGAGTAAATACCGTGGTGGTACATGTGCCTCTAACATCTCAGGTCTGGTATGTTAATTGTAAGAAAAAGCTATAACGATAGGAAATATCTCATGTGTCGACTTAACAGTAGCCCATCGACACAGGTACGATTAGGAATAAATTTTGGTTTGTTTTTTGTTGTTCCTACAAAAAGGACTCACCAAAACAAGCCATTCTTCAGTTAGACAGGACAACGAAGTCTCGTCGCTCTCCCAAATTATCGATCTCATTCACACGGAGTTATCGATTGATATGAATCGATCTTGAGTAGGGCCCACCCACGTGGTCGTCCCAGGGTCCACATTACCATCTATTAAGCGCCTAACCAGCATAGTAAGATGGGCAATCGGAATAATCGGAGGCCATCCGACCATGAAACTTGAATGTTATCCAATTAGCCACCGGCTAACGTTATGGGTTCATGTAAATTCTTCTCTACAGGAAACTAGACATAGAGGTTAACTGATTGAAAATTGGAGACAAGACAACCTGAAACAGTTTTCGTTTGATCCAAAGTGTCTCTCTCTACATCAACTGTGCGTGCTCTATTTCTAAAGTGTCGATATTTTGGTATTGGTTTTGTATTGTCCTAAATATTAAAATGTTACGTAAGTATCTGTGGTTTATTATAATCCGTTTGGATAATAATAGTAAAGTCAAGTTAATTTTGCGGTTCCTTTTTGTGCTACTTGATGTGCGGTGCGCCATAAATAATACTCCCTGCACTCGAACCAGAAACCAGGTGGTCGGGTTTATATTTAGACTTCTGTTTATGTACAAATGAGTTTATTTTATTGCCTTTCCATTCATACCCGGTGATTCATGACGCGTCAGCGGGAGAATATAATTTTTTATTTACAATTTAACAACACCGATAGTTCAATGCACCACCATCAATGCTTTTGTAGCTTCTAATAAAAAAAAGTTTATGAACAATAAATAAAATAAATTACAATGACAAAATTACGAACCAAACAAAAATTCTTTAATGAAGCAAATGCTTCTTACTGCAAAAGACACGCTTGGCAGCTGCTACTGGTCGTGTTTTTCGGAGCGTAATATTTTTTGCTCAGCCAGATGTTTTTGCAGTATGTTTTTCAGCACCGAAATTTTATCCGAGAAACATTAGACGTCCTGTGAGGAAGAAGTTGATGACCTTTACGCAAATAAACTACGGTAATCTACGTTGAAATCGGGTGCAAGTGGTGCACTACAAAGGCAGTACCTATAATCTGTGTTGTAAGTAGGTGTAGGATGGATGGTGCACCTACAAAAGTATAGGTAGGAAGTAGGAACCTACCTATACAAATTGATTTTGATTGCACAACAGCGTTGTCCAGTAAATTATAATAATGTAATGTTGAACTAAGGACCATGGAGGTACCTACTCGTGTACGGACATTGAATGTAATGGTTGTTGTGCCTTGTCGGCCCCCCTGTTCATTTAGTGCAATCATTTTATTTGAAGTCGTTCGATTAGAGTTGATGTAGGTGTAGATGGTAGGTGTAGGTATTCGTAGTGCGCACAGTAATGGTATGGGGCTTCCGTGCCACGTGCTTCCGGCCTAAACATTGGCACTTTTGACCGTCGTGTGTGACGCAACATCCGTTGTCGATTATCGACGAGGTAACATTTAATTTATCATTTGTGCCTATTCAATAAGGAAGAAATCAGAAACTTGCAACAATTAGTTTTGCCTGCAGTAACACAACACATCTGTGCTGATTTCGCTGAATTCTCGAATCATGCCATCAAACAACATCTTCACTACTAATGCAACCGAGAGTGAACTTTAAAAACAAGTGAGTGACAAAGAGCCGCTGTCTTTCATCAGTTGAATGAGATAATCTGGTTCCCGTGGTATACTCGGCTTGGTCAGTGATGGAGGGTTCCGTGCTCGCTCACACGTCCGCAGGAATGCGTCGTAAATCATCGCGTTTATCCAGCCAGAGTGAACCCGTACAAGAACAGGCAGTCTCTATACTTCCCAACATTCATTCAACGACACAAATTTTCATACAGGACGGCCATACTAACTAGCCCCCAACTGGTATCACTTAACAAAATTGGAGAACTTAATTAACTAACAATTCTTTCTGTCGCATATTGTTTGGGTAGAGTTTTCGGAAGTTCCCCACAATCGAATTATTGTAACCCCTCTATAATAAGTTGCCGCAACGGACGATCGAGTCACCAGCCTCTTACTCACATGAGAGCGCTTCTCACGACGACAACCCATCTCACACAATGCCCACCGAGGAACGTAAATTAGAGCGGCAATTTACTACACAGTGTTTATTTACGCCTTCGTCGTTCTTTCCAATTTTATGGGAATGGAGATTGGTTTCGAAGGTCCGAAGAGTTCCACTGAAGCGAGGTGGTCGGAGACGCCCGGATAGTATTACCCGGATTAGCTTCGATGAAGCGAGTCCGTCTGTCTGTGTCCATCCAACAATGACAGCGTGATGGCGAACGCTCCAATAGAGCCTTTTATTGAAACGTGAGTGCCACAAAGAAGGACATTTCGTAACAGTTTCCAATTGCCCAAAATAAAGGGCCACATAAAGGTAGATAATGATCGCATTATTTTCTAATTCCACTAAAAGCGATCACCATTTGCGAAAGCACAATACGCATTACAATTGGAACAATTGACCAGTGGCTGCATGTAGTCAGCCTTTATTAAATTAATGGTCAATGGGCACGGACCAGCCAGAGGTTACCATTTATTTTGAATTAATTCCAGATATCCCGGGGCAATAACTTCATACGGAACAATGAAATTTCCAATAAACCTGCATTATGTCTGAGTTCATTATACCAGAGCAGAGACTAGAGAAGTCAAATCAAAGACGCCGCATCTGAAGCCGCACATTGTGCCCAAGACTCACCCCACACACATGCTCCTAATTAACTTATAAGCGAGATAAAGACATGAATGAATAGACGAACACAATGACTGTATTTAAGATGTACTGATACATATATATTGAAACAAAGACTCGAGGTCTCGGGGCACGAGGGCGCTTGGCTTTGGGATTGTGTACCACGATTCACTGAGGATATCTTATGAAGGAATGAATGACAATAGTTAGGAATGCAATTACACTCAGAAGTATTCAATTCAGCCGAGAGAGTTCAAGACATGGTTCAGGAATTCCGAATAGAAACGCATAGAAATGCCCGACAGGCAGATCCACATTATGATAAAGCAAACAAATTTCAAGCTCGTATTCACGGGATCAAAATAAAATAGACAGAAAACCAGTTGAGGAAACTGTAGAGAAAGAAACCATCATCAAAATATTTAGGTCCGCCGTGACTTGTCACGAACAGATTAAAGAAAAGTTAGTCAAGAAAATTGAATATTTAATTGGCTATCGTGTATTTGTGACAATGAACTTGGTCGTGTTTGTTTGGTTGCGTTGCGCGGCAGGGTGCGTGGGCGGCCGCGGCGACAGCGGGCGGTGCCACGGTGGCTTGGACTGCGACTTGCCATGCGCTTGCGCAAGCTTAGGAAGTAGTGGCTGTCGGACCGCTCTGCATACTTACCGGTATGGTATGGCTAGCTCATCATGTGCCCAGAATACAACACCATAAACGAACCATGCCGCGCATTAGCATTCTACCGTTAACTTCACTACTAACTAAGTACCATCAAGGGCAAACCAACTATAACATAGAGTCACAATAGAGAGCTACCCGTCCTACCTTTTGAAACAATGATTAATGACAACTTAAATAGAATAATTAAAGTGATTTTTGCTTTAATTACGATACCTACGTAACTACGACTGCAGACCAGGCAAGCGTAAACTCGGTCACACAAGTCAGGAGTCAGGACGAATTATAATATCATTCAGGGTTATATTTATTTATTCATCATCTTGCATTCAGAATAAGTAGAAAAGGCAGGAAAAGCCAATTCTTTATAGGTATTTCCCCGTGATAATTATAACACAGCTAGCCATCAGCAATCCATCATACTTACACGTACCCAAGCACTAACCAAGCAAGCTTTCGCTATCCAGGCAAGTATAATTTACCGCATCATAGGTAATACAGACAGAATACAACACATGAAGCCACTATTTTTTTAAATGTACTTATATTGAGCAGCAAACAAATAGAGCAAGCAGTAGCTGTGGTAACAAGACTGGACTCTCATTGCTGACCATGGCTGGCTTTGGGATCATTTTTTAATCATTATCATCATTCATCATCATTTTGTTCCTCTGAAAATATTATCTGTATTTTTGGATGGAATAAATGTTTTTTCGTTGAATTTGTAGCTTCACCACAGCAAACTTAAGTTTTAAAGTTAGTAGTCATAAGTAAGTATACACAGATATGATTGTTAAGCAACACAACCAAACAGCGAGAAATAAAACGTTCTAGGGTATTGTAGTCTACTAAGTATACTATTTACCTATCCATGTACTCTACTCCCCGCAAAGTTGCAGCGCGGCCGCCCCGACTCGTTCAATATTACGTCAATCTCATTTCTTCCAAGGGCGGTTCGGTTTCACTAGAGCGAAAAAATACTCGAAGGACCGGTATAAAGGTCCGAGTAGATAAATTACTTACCCGGCTACTCACGTTCTTTACAAATCCCGACAATATAAATAATACATCCTATATCCTATATCAACTCCTCTATAGGTTTAGTATATTTGCAATTTTGCATTGGAAACTTCGTCGATTTTATAAAAAGTTAATGAACCTATCAGGAGCGTGATATGATAAAACACGAAGGTTTTTTAACGGAACCCTAAATATTTTACGTCACAGTCAGCGTGTGGCGGCAGCTTCAGCTTCTCTGCACCAATTATCCTTTATTGTGCTCATTAGTCTCGTACTGCGTGGGAAATTGTTGACATCCACCTCCGATCCACCGACAATAGGCAAGCCAATAAGAAGCCAATGCATAAATGTGCCTCTGTTGTGGACTTGTGATGTGGTTGATACCTGCAGGTTGCACAACGCAAATGCCAAAATTGGTTCAGTAGGTCAAACTAGCTGTGGGCCGCAATGTAACAGCAAGTGCCGAAATTCATAAATGGGTTACAAACAACGATTGTTTGGAGCCTGAAATTCAAATTACCTGACGGGCGCTATGTTGGTGTTGGCGGAAGTTAATTTCAGGAGGGCATTGATAAATTAATTAACTTTTACTTCAGACGTGGGAAGAGTGCGGTGCTCTTGTTCATTAAGTTTGGTAGATTAAATAATTAAAAGAAGGACCCTTACTTATAATTAATTATTATAAGTTAAGTGATTATTTGAAACATTAATTATTTAAATTAATGTGTAGCACATTATTAGGCGCAGCCCGTAAATTCCGAAAATATACCTAATTACCTATTAGAATTTTAAGAAAATAAGAAAGTAAGAAGATAAAGTATAGAGACAGTAATGAAATAGATAAAGATAAATTACAGATAAAATTAGCAGTAGGTAGGTATGTACCTGCAGCAGTAGATGTAGAGGTCCGCTCACATTGCAAGGTGGAGGCGGCTGATATCCCCATAGACAGTTCCACGGCATTTTTCCTCATTTTCGTGACATTTTTTTTTAATTTAACGGACACACAAATACGCCGTTAACCCACTGTAAACACCCGCTTATAAGGCACATAGTGGGGATTCTAAATTGTTGTTATCGTGTTTATGTTGTTATGTTACGGTTGGGAGCCGCTATGCGGGCGCGGCTGCGGCTGGCTACGTCTGTACCCGGACTGAACGAGACGACTGAAGCGAGCCTCCAGCTGATACGACGTACTCCAGCACTAACAAACCTTCTATACATAATACGTTTCAGCGAGGCACCTAAATGTCGGTGTACAAGTAGCATAGCTACTCTAGCCCAGACTCGGCTTTATCCCCGTAACCTTGACTACTGAATCCGTAATCAGTACAACACGGGCGAATGAAAAGATCTTTCTGCTCACTCATTGCATTGTATAAGTGGAAGCCAGAAAACCACTTTTTGTTTACAATCCCTTTGTGACCGGATATAGCAGGTAGAGAATTACAATGGCACTCTCTTGTAAAGTATTTAAACATGCGAAGAATTGTTAATTATGAAAGTATCAATATCGATATTACGTATTATTCTTATCGGTATGTAGTGTAGGGGTTCGTTGGTGGTTTCAGTTGTGTTATCGTATAAAAATAAGTACCTACCTACTTACATATTATGTACAGGTGTACTTAGACTTACTGTAGTTCTAGGTAACTACTAACTGAACTATAGGTACGTACTATTACTACTAAGGTATTTTATTTCTTTTATAGTGGTATAGATAGATATGGCATTAACATACCACTTCCAAATGAATATTATCTCTCTCAAAAATATCCGTTAACTATACGACTTTCCGATTGGTAAAAGTCAGGACACAGATGCTCTTAGAGGCACTTATTAAAAATAATAATGGGTTCATTCACTGCTACTATCTATAAAGTGTAGCATGAGTTCAAACGGTACCGTACAAAATCAAAATTAAGTGGGGTAGTTTCGAACTAGGTAGGGTAGGTAGGTCCTACATCCTACCTACATGTTTCAAACTAGGGTAGGTAGGTCCTACATCCTACATGTTTAACGGATTAGATGCCAGTCCCGTGCCAATCGAATCCACCAACAACTTTAACAATACTTACCTCTACTTTTTAGAAGACGCCGTTAAAAATCAATATGATCGTACTTACCTAGGTGTAAGAACTATACAATTAGTATACATACTTAATATCTACATAGTGAAATATAATGTCTAGTGAAAGTTTCACAAATCTGAGCAAAACTAATAATAAAATGAACTAGCATCCGTACTTAGAAATACGTGTTTGCAAACTGAACCAAGAGTCATTCAAATACATTGCACAACAGAAACAATAGCTAATAAAGTTATCCTACCTGCAATAGCAGATGTAGTGGCGCGCTGACCACCACCGGAGGACGGCGCGGGCGAGACCACGGGCAGCTCCAGGGCATACTATGTCACTCCTACGCACCCTACCAGCCCGCATACCACACAATAACAACCCACTTCGCGATCCAACTCATGTTTATCAGTTACGCATGCAACAGGAGTCTCGTTAGGGAGGGTGCGCCACGCGAGCGTGCGGACAGCCGAACGCACTGTACAGGACTAGTTAGTATGAAGGGCCCTGGGCCCGGTTGGCCCGAATGTTCCCGAGTCCCGTAGACGAGACCCGGCTTTCGCCACCACCCCCCGCGGGGTTAGGTCGGGTGTTGATCGCGGGTGTATCGGGATGCTGGGATGGGGTACATCTACCTACCCTGCTACCTCCAAGGGCGAATAACACGTAGATTTATTGTGCGGCTTTTAACTTGAAAGTTAGCAGCATACACGGTATACGTCTTGTTATATTATTCTATGGCAATCTTAGTATGTTGATTCGCGAAGCTCGTTGCTTGTTAAACCCTACGGTCATACATATCACAAAATACGGAGAGTTAACATGTTAATTGTTAGATCTTTTCAGCATTGACCTCGTCCTAATTAACTTAATTTAACTTCAACATTAATTATTATGTGCAATTTACGTTGCTCCTACTTATAACGACTCACTTTAATTATTTATTTATTTTATTTTATTTGGGACATCAACAGCATATACAACAGATGAGTTACAATTTTCAATGGTTCTATAAATACTTACAAAAATTAAGCCGGTAACAGATATCCACAGAAGATATGTACATTAAGCAAATATAAATAAAAACTTAGCGGTTATCTTAATAGTATAGGTATGTAAGTATAAAATGTTCGGTCATGTCATCCTGTGAGATTCGGTCGGACTCGCACATGAAGAAGAGTGTGTACCTACCACCGTGCACCCACCCGACAACACCAGATGAAGTTTAATGTTTTTCAAGTATTATGTAATTGCGCTCTCTAGTAGGTTTCATGCTTCCCTCTCACGCAAGGTTCGAAATGTAAGTACCAATACGAGCACTCTAACGGTGATGGAAAACATCGTAAGGAAACCTTCATTACTCCATAGCTGCGGCGATGGGCTAGCCCCCTGTCACGCAAAATGGAGTATTGAATCACTGGCTGAAAGCGGGCACAGTGGTGCCTCTGCCACCCCGTTTGGGTAAAGGCGTGACGCTATGTGTTGTAATGTGTTTGAATGTGCGTATGATGACCATTTCGTTATAGTTCGCAGCTACGCGCTGCAGCCCTAACAGCCAGAGGGATTTTAACAAATCTGGCTATCGTTAGATTGGATACCTAGCTTTGCCATGCAATTCTGTACGCGACCCACCATTTCTCGCGCTATTGAGATCTCCAATTCTCCATAGTCGAGATATAGGCTTTGATACGGCATATCTGTCGTAAACGATTTCGATCGTAAACAGGTCGAGATATCTCGTTTGGTCGTGGCGGGACGAAAAGTTTTTTTGGTTTTGGAGATATTGGTATCTCGTATCGATATTTCGACCATTGAGATCATCTCGACAGGCGAAAGAATAATTGGCTGCCAGGATTTTAGATCGAAATGTATATATTTTGTGTTGATGTTATAAGTTACGAGTACGTTACATAATTATTTTGAAGCTGCAAATTGTTTTAGAAGCCATAGTAAGTACTTCTAATGAAATAGACTTACCTGTTCTATTTGAACGTTAGCCTTCCGACTGCATCTCCTGTACCACCTCGCCAGCCAATTCATGTTACGCAAACTTGTGACCACAACGAAAGTCAATAGAACACACACCACATATCCGTACGAGAAATGTTCTAACCACGACGACGCCACCATACGTATCATATCCGCATCGTTTGTATCGATTACGTCTAGCGAACTACCTTTGAAAATTAATTCTACTACGCTGGGCGATAGATAAAGTACTATATTTTTCAAAACGATAGCATAATAAAGAGTAGTGATCTAGCGAGAGCAGCAGGCGAACGATTAATGTACCGATGAAACATCCTGCGTATGCAGAACTCAGTAACTACTGTTAATTGTAATTAACGTTACACAGCTAACTATCATCCAAGTACACTGTGTGTGTACGGTATACATAAGGATTTTTTCACAAAGTTAATTGATGGAGTCTGTTAAATTGTTAAAAAACAGTTCCTATATGCTTGCTAACATCCAAACGTCCATCGTAAGTAGAAAAGTAAAACACCCCTCTTTTAGATATTAATGTATTTTCGAGTCTAGAATGTACAAAAAATACAACTTAAAATAATGCATGTCTGATTTCATCAATGGTTAAAAATATGTGTTTCTTGAGGTTGTTAATACATTTTTATTCAATTTCCATTGTTCTTTTTAATTGACCAACACTAAATGAGCCGGAATAAGCTACTAGGAACGAAAAAGAGTAAGCCACTGATTAACCATAGATATCTTTCTCTGTAAGATATATTATATTTATATTTTTGTTTATCATCTGTGTTTTTACCAAAATAATAAATTCGTTTTTAATATCAGGGCGGTTGTGTCAAGGCTTTTACAAGACTGGATGTACGATATATGTTTGTTTAACTGTACACATCATTTGTATCATTTCTTAAAATAAACATAACGACCTATATTAAATTTATTATTTACTTAATCAACCGTCACTTTATAACAACTTTGGTTGTGTATCCTAGTCGTAAAAATATAATGTATGAAACTATTTACAATCTTTAAACATAGCTACATACAACGTGTAGAAATGCACAGCAACACAAAAGGCCTTAATTCTAACAGCTGAATGAACAACTAAATAACACAGACTTAACGGTCACCCGCAAAAAAGATAGTTGCCTAAGCAAAGACTAGTACTATGTAATAGATACAGGCTAGCACTCTGCGGAGTCGTTCTAGTCTAGGTACAGGCTAGCGCTCTGCGGAGTCTCTCTAGTCTAGGTACAGGCTAGCGCTCTGCGGAGTCTCTCTAGTCTAGGTACAGGCTAGCGCTCTGCGGAGTCTCTCTGTCTAGGTACAGGCTAGCGCTCTGCGGAATCGCTCTAGTCTAGCCAGAGCTCTCGTTGTAGGTGAGTTGGGTGACCCGTGACCCGTAGCCCCGTCTCTAACCGACTGCCGCGAGCGAGCCCGCACGCCCCGGCGGCGGCCTCAGCAAGTGTAAACATTACCCCATTTTTTTAAACACAGTATAATTGCAAGAATCCTTTCTGCGATTGACCTATAACAGTACCACACGTCCCTTTCTGCAACTACCGAGAAAAACACAATTAGTTTTCATAATGTAACGTTAACGACATAAAACAATAATCACGAATTTGAAAGAGCAAGCCTAATAATAGAAAATGTACAAACTAAGTATAGACGACAGGCCAAGACAGAGATATGATTTTATCCAAAACATAAAATCAATGCTGTACGGGACTAATCTCGTTGTGTTAGCAACTGCCGTCTACTTACACAATATTTAGCATATGAATATCACACAATGATTTCCTTGGTTTATCAAACAGTATAGAGTGTAACATGTAACCCACGTATTGGTTCGCTGTCTGTATCTTCATTCAGAAATCTATTTTATAATCCAATGGAGATCCGGCTCTATTTACTTGCCTGCACCGCACACTGTCCCTGCATGTCCCAGTCCCAGTGGTTGCCCGAGACATTGTTGCCCGAGTTGATCATTATTCCGATCAGACATTTAGATATTCGCATTTGGTAGTGTGCAGTACAATTCTAACGACAATATACATTTATTTATCACCATCGCAGTGGCATTCTAAAACTAATTATGTTTTCCATATGAAACATAGATTCCCGTACATATCCATGTTCCCTATTTCTATTAAACGCCTGAGCCCGGATTTTACCAACGAAAGAGTAACGTTTACTCGAGAGTATCTTCTACTTTTTCATAGACACCAGTGACACCTAGATCAGATCACCTCATTTTGAACTGTCATTTGTCATACAAGTTATCCCCAGGATAGTTATTCTCGTATAACTTTTTGTTGGTAAAATCCAGTCTAAGGCTGAGCACGCATTGCGGTTAACCGCGAGCGTTTAACCGCAAGACTGAAACCGCCGAAAAATATAGCACTAAGGTTACCATACAAGCGCACGCATATGTGGCGTTTTCCAGTGACTGATTTTAAAACCGCGGCTAGCTAGTTTTGAACCGCGGTTTGCAACCGCGCGGTTTTTTTGCAAATAAAAAATAAGCTAAACGCCAACCGCAATGCGTGTTGGCATGAGTTTCTGCGTTTTCAGCTAAACTGAAACCGCTCGCGGTCAACCGCAATGCGTGCTCAGCCTAAGTGAACAATACTTTTCCACGGAATAGTTTTTTTTTCAAAATGTCCAATATTGGATTTATCTACAATAAGATGGAAAATTTGGACCCTCATCATTTTATAATAACTGTTCCATGGAAAAGCTAATTCTACATAAAAATAAACAAATAACATTAATAATATCCTGAAAGCAATCGTTCATTCCCAATGCTTATCGATAAATCTTCAAAGGTACAGGCATCACAACCTTTGTTGATGTGAATGATTTAGCACAACGTACTGACTGAAAAAAGGTGATTGATGAACGAATAAATGAATTATAATAGATTACAGCAAAAAAGACGTATGCCCATCGATCGAGAATTTATTACAAACAAAATGTGTTCTCTGAAAAAATGTCACAAATAGTAGGCTTTCTGAGACAATTCAGTTTGAACGTGTGAAAAAAGTTATTTACGCATAAGTGGAACTTTGACGAAGTCTTTTCCTAAAGGTTCCTTATTATGGTCAAAATGGAGTTACACATTCACATTATTTATTTTTATTTTATTAAATTACGTGTTTAAATTTTCTGTTGAGTTTGCTGTCGCTACAAAATAGAACATAGATTCCAAAATTTCGCGGTCATCTACGTCTCGTTCTCGTTCACATCAACATAGCCTGCGACACCTATACATTGTAACAATTCAAATATAGACCGTATTCTTCAGATAATCCATGCCTTCATAAAAATTTAATTTGCTTAGGTTATTACAATCGCCACAAATCGTACATTTTCACGGAGACATCGAATGGAATTGCGTAACAAAAATAATAATTTTAAAGGATTCCTTTCTATGTTTCACACCAGTTTGTACAATTTGTCACGACTCAGCGGTACACTGAATATATAATTACTATACATGAGGTATCATTTATTCATTCACAAGACACATAGCTGACACAATATCTTACACAATGAACATATTTTTGTTTTTCACGGTATGAAAATATCGATCTGTTTCTACGGGTATTACGTAATTTTCGTTGGTGCAATTGCATTATATGTTAGAGACTTATTTTAGACGGTTCATTGTGAACAAGTGCTTCCGTCATATTCGCAGGTTACGAGTAATTCCATTGTCTGGTTGAGAGTGGTCGGTTAATAAATATTGGAAGACGTAAGTCGGCACGTGTCATAACATGTGTACTGCGTTTACTGCTCCTGATACAATCAACTAATCGAGGACATCAATCAAGGACTCTATGATCTTTTCGGATGTAGATACAGAGCCTAACGCGAATTGTTACTTTGATGTGCATTGTCGTAACTTAAAGCAATGTTGTAATTTAATATTTGGTTTACTTTGTAGGTATGTGCAAGCAGACAGTAGGTAGTTAAAGCTTTGTAACTGGTAAATGAATTATATGTAACTCAATAAAATAAATATTTGGTGACTCAATTTATTATTGTTATTAGTATACCGCAATAATTAATCATTTGTATAATTTGAAACATTTAAGAAAAATATTTTTCAACATGGCTGTATTGGAAAAATATAATTTATTTTAAATTCCAGGCACCTTATACTTATTCGACATTACATGAGCCAGATAATTCAATTATTTTTTGGACGTTTATAAACTCTGCCGTGAGTCTCGTATCAATCGCAATAGCAAAAATATAAGTTTTCTTAGACTGGATCTTATACCTTGTGACGGCATATTTATACTGCACTATTTGAAATATCAATTCGATTTGAAAATATACTCCATATTATCTGTTTCAACAGCGTCACACGACAAAGGCCATCAGTTGTACTTATATAAATTTCTTTACATTCATGTATTGTTTTTTTTTTAATTTATTAAATAAAACAGGAGAACAGCTATAGGTACAATGGCTACATAAACATCGGATCGTGCTAAGTACACACATTACTAGTCATCTAACACAGCAACGGATCTATCCATCTTTGACTGAATGCATATTTGTAATTATATTGCGATTGCGACAAAGGGAATTTGGTCGGTAATCTATACATAGTAACTATTTCATTATGTATAAAAATATTTAAATATATCTTATTCAGATTAGTTATCTGTTTTGTTTAATGGGTAATCTTTACATATGTATCAGTTATTTGTACGATGATCATTAGGTAGGCATTTAACACATCACATGGCAGTTTATATATGTGTACCAGACAATCATAGTAACTAGAAGAATGTCAAATAGCACGACATAGACCAGAAAGGTGCTGTCTATGCGTAGATGGTGCGGGTAGGTGAACGCTTCCTCTAGTTATTATGACCACGACGTTGAAAATCTACTTACTATGTGATAAGTTGGTGTTCTGGAAAGGGTGGACAGTTTGTTTATGAAGATTGAATCCCAAGAGATACCCTTAAGTACTTTACATGCGACTACATCTAAAAGGTTACGTTTGTTCTTAATTTTTCAAATGTCTTGGCATATGTACACTAAGCTAAGTATTATTATCGATTGAGCGAAATTTTCTCCAATAAAGCCACTGTAACCAGTGATTAAACGTGAATCGTTTGCGTCAGTAGCGGCCATGTACCAACTGTCAGAATCAGAAGCCGAATCGCGAATTTTTGGTCAGGACTGACAGCTCGATGCGCTTACTTTCTCGAATGTCGTACTTTCGTGAATAACCCATTAATATCAGCTACATCAGAGAGAGGAAGGAGTCCTCCGTGGGTTTATGGTCCCTGGCGCGTATAATATGGTATGGTCGCAGCGGACAGACTTTTAGTTTAGGTATTCGAGTTGGTCTAGCGAATGGAACTCTGCAGCATTCATTCAAAATACACCACACAAATATTTTTTTAGATCTTATAATAAGTTACTTTAAAAGTTGACAAATATTCCGTGTAGATTGTAATTTATCATTAGGTCTTCTCATCGAGAAGAACAAGTCACTTTTCGTGATATTTACGAAATGTGACTAATGGCGAGATGAAAGGAGTATGTACACTTTTATTGTGCGAAATTCTAATTATCTCATTGAAGAACGTCGATGCAAAGAGGTGCAACAGGTTGCGAACACTGCATGCATCGCGCTCCCAACACACGAGGTACTCTATCTACTAAACAGACGCTACGGACCGTCTGCATAGCAATCATCGCCGATGACATCAGTGCCGCACCGATATATATTCATAACCCATGTTTAGATTATTTTACTTGCCCTACGATGACACCAAATTTTCGCATACGCACATTCCTTAGTAACGTTGACGACGACCTTTACAATTTATTAGTAACATATAGTTATTCCGATATACAGATGTTACCGCGTTTGGAAACTTACACACAAAGTTGTTACTAAATATTTGCCTTCTTGGAGGCCTATACTTGATTACTTTTAACATGTAATTTAAGAATCGATAGTACTTAGCGAGTGATTACATTATACCTTGGAAAATACAGAACGAGGAATTCTTTACTAATGTAAACATTCAATATGTAGAGTCAAGACTGTCTGCTGTAAGGGTCTAGTTGGTGGCTAGTTCGAGGGAGCGCGCCCCAGCCCCGGTGCCACTAGTTCGAGGGAGCGCGCCCCAGCCCCGGTGCCACTAGTTCGAGGGAGCGCGCCCCAGCCCCGGTACCACTAGTTCGAGGGAGCGCGCCCCAGCCCCGGTGCCACTAGTTCGAGGGAGCGCGCCCCAGCCCCGGTACCACTAGTTCGAGGGAGCGCGCCCCAGCCCCGGTGCCACTAGTTCGAGGGAGCGCGCCCCAGCCCCGGTACCACTAGTTCGAGGGAGCGCGCCCCAGTCCCGGTACCACTAGTTCGAGGGAGCGCGCCCCAGCCCCGGTACCATTTGTTGACATATAGAGGTTACAAGAGACATTATTGTGAACCAGATCTACTACGAAAATTAAGGAAGTTAATCTAGAATTTTAGACTATTCACTCTCTAGAATTTAGTTCCAGAGAATTTGACTTACGTTGGTAAAACCCGTACGTTTCGTAGTAAAAAATGTTCGAAATTACGACCCTTACATACAGCCTCTTCACAGCGGCCAAACTCAAAGAAATATATGCGACAAGACTTTTGCATGTCGATAATTTTGAGTAAGATAATTTTATAAAATAATAAAAAGTTTATTATACAAACAATATCAATAATTGGTATCAAATGTTACACGTCAAATATTATATGTGAGAATGAAAGAAAATTTATAACAAAATATTTACAATAAAGCAACAGATTAATTTAACAACATATTATATACAGAAAAAAAAACTATTTCTTCCCTAAAAGAAACAGTTTCACGCGATTAATGCTACTATAATACAAATTACTTTGCCATAACAGGTAACATATGACTTGATCTATAATACAAAGCGTTCACAACGCCAAAATATGTATTTCTATACAGTATTGCACATAGTCAATTTTTATCGTACAACTAACTGTACATCAAAGATGTATACTAAGTATACAAACAGAGATATTGTACATCACGTTCCAATAGAGTTCATCGCTTATTCGCGATCGATCGTCAAATTTCGTGTCGATAAAGTAATCAAACATTCGATCAAAATAGATGAAATTATCAGAAATCCAAAAAATATATACCTCTATCAGGTTCTCGGGGAACTGAAGAAAAATATACGATTACTTATCGATTAAAATATTTTTACAACTCGACAATATCACTAAAACACTACGATCAACGTATAAGACGTCGTTTATAAATAATTATATATGTACTATGTTATTCACATCGAGGTGAGTTTTACAGCCAGAGAGGTACCGCGTAGACCGTCACTCCTGAGAGGAGGCTCATTACGATGGAATCGTGTGCGGAGGCCGCTGCCCGCCGCGCCGCCCGCCGCGGCCGCGGGCGGGATCTCATAAATGCAATGTTGGCGGCTCAGCGCTCGCTGGTCGGAGGCGCGCGCGGGCTGCGTCACTGGGAGAGCAGCTTCTGCAGCAGCGAGGCCTTAGAGCCCGCCGCCGAGTCACCGCCCGCCGCCGCCGCCGCCGCCGCCGCCGCCGCCACCGTGCCCGCCTCCGTAGTACTCTGCGCGGAGAGGGGGGCGCTCAGTACACAGACACAGTGGGCTGCAGACTAACAGATAACATGCTCTTCCGACAGTGGGAGAGGATAGTGGGTGGCTTTACATGCGCCCTGAGTGAGCACCTCGCGTCTTGACGTTGGAAAACTTTGCGACAAACAAAATGTGCTCTTGGGCCATGATTATGACAGTCACTCTCACCACTGCGTATCAGACTGCAAGACTATGGGACCTGTATAGAAGTCTGCAATAGACATGTTAACTATTATTTGCATTTGAACGACAAGCTACGTGAAGATTCATTTTCATATAATCTCCGTGAGAGAAAATAAAATTGACTTCAAATTCATTCAAAGCGGGACTTCAAAAACCTGATAGAGTTGAAAGTGAATTATTATGCTTTTACGACAAAGTTGAACTTTAAAATATCTGCCCCCCTAGACAAAGCTAAACGCTAACGCTAGCGAAACGAAACGATAACTTTTATGTATGCGATTTGACATTTGGCTTCGCTAAGGAGACCTCACGTAGCGATTCCAAATGTCAAATCGCATACATAAAAAGTTATCGTTTCGTTTCGCTATCCTTAGCGTTTAACATTGTCTACAGGCACTGGTATGAAAACCTAGGAAGCATCGATCTAAAGTAAGTATTGAAATTGTCTGGAAATGACGCCGTAATCATGCATTGGAATGCTAAATGCCGCCCATGACATTTTGGAACAATATTCGTCTATAGTTTACGCTTTCTTAATTGAGTTTTAAAGGAAGCGGGACACGCATTGGACAACTGACGATGTGCAATGTTTTCATGTAATGTTAAAAAGACGAATACTGTTACATCAAGGGGCATGAAACTTTTAATTCAAATTCGCTAAAACTTCTACGTAATCAATCAAACGAAATAATCTGAACGCTATTTAAAAACTTCCGAAAGCAAACAATAAGCGTACTATGTTGCGAAACCAATACTTATAATTATAATAGTACTTGTTGAATCGATGCTACGATATATTTTAACCTCCACCCATCTCACCTA
>CAUOQF010000092.1:90442-139249 GCA_963457715.1 Argyresthia albistria
TAACGGAATCCTAAAAACAAATTGAGACGATTAGACGGAGGTCGTTATTCGTTATAAGCTATATCAAGTTAAGATCTTTGCCGTGTAATCCAGTATTTTTGCGTCAGTGCCTGCAGTTGCAGAGGGTAATGCCAGCATCATCTTCCGGAGCGAATGGTAACGCGTGGTAGTGCGGGCGACGGCGGCGGCGCGGGGGGGGGGGGGGCGGTGCGCAGCGGCCGCGCCGGCGACCTCCGCTCCGCCTGGATTGATCGCGATCTCGACAGGAGCGAGCGGAGGCACGCGGAGACATCACCATGGTGACCGCCTGCCACTCCCGCCGCCACCGCCGCCCCGTCGCCTTCATTACCGGCTGCCGAACCGTTACCGACCAATTGATATAGGCGACAACGTGATTTTTAACTATTAATGCCCGTAATTGGTTACCTTTCGGGTACTTGCTAAGTTTAAAATAGAAACTTTATTATTATTACAACATAGTAAGTATGAGGCTCTCTCAGGCACATGTACTTAAATTGTGCCCCTGCCACCCTGTATGGGAAAAAGCATGACGCAATTATATGTTAAGTTTTTTTAAGTTATCTGAAATATAGACGCCATTCTAAAATCAGGATGTCATATAATATGACGATACTGCGTATAAAATTAGAAAAATATATTAGGAGAGATGTTACATCCATCACGTAATCACTATCTCTGCACCGACGACACTTCGCGCCGAATGAAAGAAAAAGTGAAATCAAGTTGATTCAGATTTTGGTTCAGCGACTGGTAACTTGCTCTCTGTTTTGCAACACTTGCACCAAGTTTTTTCCTCCACTAGGTTTTCTTTTTATCCAATGCTGCGCGCTGCGCTGGTAATGATATTTGCGTTCGTGACGTGTTTATGCAGATACACAGATAATATGATATTACGACTTTATAATTTTAGAAGGCTTTTTACTGACGGTCAGGCGGAGGATTAGTAATATGAATATGGTAGGGTCCCGTGGCACCCTTCAGATAAAAACCCTAAAAACTAAAATGGCAATAAAATAATGTTTTGACTTGGTTTCGATACCAGTTCCCTGCCACCGATTGTGGGTCCGTTTTGAAGAGATGGTCTTCACATTTTGTATTTAGGATGTCGATTAATAACTTATGAACACATTTCTCAGCATTTTTGAAAATTCTACCCCCTAGGGGCGAAAAGGGGGATGAAGTTGTGTACAAAAGTCAACGTAAAGCCCAAACCGCTGGGGTCTAGAGACTCTAAATTTAGCAAAGAGGTTCCTTATGAGGTCTAGGGGTGCACTAAGAAAGCATTTTTCAAAACCCACCCCCAAATCGGGTGAAACGGGGGTCCAAAGTTTGTATGAAAATTCGCCAGTTTTGAAGTTATGGTTTTCAAATTTTGTGTTTAGGATGACGATTAATAACTAATGAACAATGAGTGTTACAAAAGGGTCAAAATATTACTATCAAATACACCTTATAACGGAGCCCAGATCATGTATATTACGTTAGTTTTTATTTCACTTCAATACATGCAGTATTTCCGAAGTTATAAAGACGAAAAGTTTAAGCCCCTTTATGAATTTACGAGATTACGCGCGCTCCTAGTATGACGTCACAACCCCAGTGCGACCGCGCCGCAACAGGGCGCGCGCGCGGCGCTCAATTCGGTGGTAGTTAATATAACGTAAAGCCGTTAAAAGCAGCACGTTATTTAGTAACGAAATGCGCGTGCTATTAGTCGAATCAGATAGAGCTATGTTATGATAACGAAACGGACCGACGACGACGCCATGCGAGCTGCTAGCGCCAGCGGATTTTTTGTAGTGTTACGTTAAAAATAGCACAGCGCGGCTTGATTAGTCGACCGGTTGCTCGCGACCGCGCTGGATGTTGCGTGATTTCGCGCGCTTTCTCGACGAATCAAATGTAACGTAACATTCACAATGCGTTCGTTTCGTTATAACTTAGCGTGTAAATTCGCATGCTAAAAAAAATGCATGTTCTATTTAGCATGTTATCAAAATATAGCCGTTATGACCACCACCGGTTCGGTGCGTTTCTCGATCAGTTTCGATCGTCTTCGTTTGCCAGTGTGTCTGTATTTCAAAGAAATAATATAAATATAACGCCGATGATGAGGTGGAACGCCCGCTGAACACAGGCGGGTGATCGTTCCTCTAATGTGACTATTTCAAATATAACGCGTTAGTTGAATAAGCTGAAATGATGAATGTCTGAGTAAAGTGGTGGGTTAGGGTAGGTGAAGGATAAAGGGGGTGAGCGAAGCGAATCCCCGTCTTACCACATTAGGTCTGTGCCTGTAATGGTAGATTAATAGATAAATAAATAAATAAATAAAATAACTCTAGAATCCCTCGGTCGCTCGGGATTCAAAAAACACTCTCACCCTAAAAATTGTTCTTTACTCCCTTGGTAAACAAACTACTATGATCACTTACCTTGCATCATCGTTGGCCAAAACTGGCATAAATGGTTCATTGGTGGGGGAGTCGCCAGACAGCGCTGGACTTAGGCGCTCCGTTGCAAATAATGAGGTAGAGTTGGGTAGTTAGTTATCTGAAATAAAAAAGCAGGGGTAAATACTTCACCATTCGTAAGAATTGACAGAAAATGGATCATGTAATGCTCATAATTATCACATTATATTATTTTACTGTCCCAAAAGATAATAAATATCTAGTATAATGCTGGCAGCGGAATAGATTTCTGTTTCTGTATTTGCTATACTTTCACGCCAATATGCTTAGGGCATGAATTACCAGAATGATTTTTATACCGGTATCGAAATTTTAATATGGTATACCGAAAATTCAATTTTTTTTTCGGTATCAAGAATGATTAGAGACAGACAAACTTGAGTAAACTATAAGGGTTCCTTGTTTCTCTAACGGAACCTTAAAAAGGATGCTTTGATGGTTAGATACTCATTTAACACTGTACCACAGCGATTTTTTAGTAAAAGCTCAATCTTGTTACTGAAATATAGCTGAATATTTCAACAACTTTAGCAACAAAGAATCAGGCCAATGGACCATACTAACAAATATCTCGAGCGAATTGTAACATCTATTCACAAGAATAGTCATATTTGATAGATATTTATTCATGAGGTTGGTACTGTAAGTATTTTTGTTGTTTTTATCACCAATTTTATAAAATTAATAAATGTTTATTTATTTTGGGGTTATGTTTACTTTCCTTATTTATGCCCCTAAACTCTAGTAAGTTTATATACTCTTTGCTAAACTCAGACAGGGACAGCCATGTGACATGTGACAGCCTTCTCCTACCGACTAACGGCCAAAATTAATAACCTATCTTCTATCCATAATCTGCAGATTTGAAATTGCTAGTGTCAATTTTGACATAAATCCCATAGCGCAACTGTCAAATGTGACGCGTAATCTGCAGATCACGGATAGAGATAGGTTATTGGGATCGGCCTTTAGTACCAAAAAAATGTGACAGAGGCGCTATTTTCTTAGGCCAGAAATCAGTAAGAAGTTGGGGACAGGAAGGAGCAACCTTAATGTAATATAAATCGACAGAAAGTGGTAATCATGATTTCCAATTTAATTTATCTAAATTGTAATCTCTTTCTTATGCACAAAGGCCCCGCTCTCGTGGGCCAGGTGCAGGCACAACATCCCCCTGACGGAATCTCTTTCTTATGGGCCTATTAGACTACGCTGTCAGCAGGGCCCTGTCTGACTCACTGTCTCTTTCTAGTCGTTCCATCATGAGTCAGACAGCGTAATTTAGTAGTATGAAAAATAATACTGAAATAAATGTTTTACTTTGATATAGGTGGTGTTCATAGACGCGTTAGTAAGATGAGATATTTTCCTGCCCTCATTCTTTGTTACACACAATAATCAAACAACTCAAAATATTATTCAAATAATCATAACAAATGAATTGGAACTGTGACTAAAACACTATTTTTTTTATACACTAAAGCGGCAACCCACGAACTATCATGTTTTTATCACCAATTTTATATCTGCTCCGCTCACAGAGTTTAAACATAGATGCTCAAGAAATCCTTGAATTATGTCTTTAACACGCCCCTTCGCTTGAGGACAGAAGGGGCTTCCGCCCCCTTATCGACACTCTGGCCAAGAGTCCTTTGACTTTGACAGTGGGTACCATGGCGTCAATTATTAACACACCCCTTCGATAGAAGACAGAAGAGTCCTTGACTTTGACAGTGGGTACCAAGATGTCAATTAATGTCTAGCAAGAGGATGAGAACTTGATTTCCCCTAATTTTAATGTCATTTTTGTTTCCTTTTCGGCCAGGAGAATGACAAGCTTTAGTCCGAAAGGGTTAATGTCTATTGCAAGGGGATGAGAACTTGATTTCCCCTAATTTTAATGTCAATTTTTTTTCCTTTTCGGCCAGGAGAATGACAATCTCTTGACTGAAGGGGCTAAGACTAAAGTCTTCACAAAATAAAAGGCCCGTTTTGACAGTTCATACCCATGAAGTTTTAACCTCTAATGCGTAGGTAATAAAAGCCAACTGGTGCGTACAAGCAAAGCGTACATAAGTTGCACCTAAAAACCGCTTCTATTATCTACACATTTGGGGTTAAAACTTCATGGGCGTGAACTGTCTAAATGGGCCTTTTGTTTTGTGAAGACTGTAAACATGAGAAGAAACTATAGCAGCAAATAAATTGGTACTAAATGAGGGGAGAGGGTGGAAATTCATTTCAAAAAACTCTCTATTATGACGTCATAACATTGACAGTCAATAGAGAATGATAAACAATAGAATGAAATGCATGTTTTTGGATGCTAAAGGCGTATTCTGAGATGAATATACACAAAAATGAGACTCTGTATTATTGTAAGCTAGTTTTTAATCTATGAGCATGTACGACGTACCCAGGATTAAAGAAATTGTAGAACTGCGGACTATGTGGTGGTTGACAGACAAACTTCGTAACATGGCGGCATCATTTCGCGCAGCCGGTGAATCCGCGCCTAATACTATACTCGCTTTTTAATCACTCATCACAATCACTGTACACATCAGATTATCAGTTCAAATGCGAAACAACACTATCAGGTACACAAGCAAGCCAAAATAAGTCCGTATCATTCACTATTAGAGGCAAAATGACGTAACAATCTCAACCTTCACGGTCGCAGTATGAAGTGAGAAACGAAAAACATTGTTTTGGTATTAGCGCTACACGAGATATTATTTACCTCCAGCAGGGAAATAATTTCAAAAACTAATTTTAGTGTCAGTTGCAATAACAATGCACAGCTAACATGATTTTGACAATTAAAGTCAGTCATAAATATTCCACCCGAGAACAAACGTGACACGCAGTCAAGCAAAGCGAACTACGGCTGCGTTTTGTGATTGCTTAATGACGCTCAAAGCGATAACCCGCTGAAATAACAAAACACCCAGCGATAAAAAGGCATCTTATTTGACGCTAACTCCGAGATTTCACCGTATTATAAATTAGCGATCCCAAAAAAACACCAAAGAAAACGCTTATTTGGCAGAAGGCAGAAGGTTCGAGCCAGTGTTGCCAACCCTGTAATCTAGCAGATGGTAGAATTCTTCTAAAAATACGGTAGATTCTCCTAAATTACGGTGTATTAGATATTCGAGATACGGTAAAATTACCTTGACTATACAGAGCCACCACGATAACAAGGGTAGTGATTACTTTCTCTGTGAACAAGGGAACGGCCAAGGCGGATCTACTAAAGCGTCAAGCGACTATAAAAATGTTGCCTTGGCTAGCAAGGATTAGTTGGAAAAAAACTCACATTTTATTCTGAATCGGAGAGTGTAGTATCAATATTTTTATAAATATAAGTCGTGGTTTTCTATGAGCAAAATGGGCTGAAAAACAAGGCGCGTTGTGAATGGTTGTACTGAAAAGCCCATTATTATTTTCAACCAAATTCAACCAATCACATTAAACTGTACTATTTTTTCCCATATATCCCTGTGTTTATTAGTCAAATAAATATATTTCTATTTTTATTAATTTTCCAGGAGTGCACATAGAATAGATATTAGATACCTTCCTGCACAGAGAAAGTAATCACTTCCTGTGCATTCACTTCCGTTTCCGATAAAACGGCTGCGTTCAGAATATTAAATAACCGGCCAAGTGCGAGTCGGACTCGTGCACGAAGGGTTCCGTACCATTATCTATAAAAAACGGCAAAAAAAAAAATGTATGGTAGCCCCCCTAAATATTAATTTAATTATTTATTTTTTAAGTAAATAATATACTCAATATATTGTGAACATTTTAAGCGTCTACCTGCTACCATTATCAATATCGAGCAAAAATGAGCAAAAAAATCACATTTGTTGTATGGGAGCCCCCCTAATATAAAATTTCTTTTGATTTTTAGTATTTGTTGTTATAGCGGCATCAGAAATACATCATCTGTGAAAATTTCAACTATCTAGCTACCACGGTTCATGAGATACAGCCTGGTGACCAGAGATGGGCGCTGGGAATTTTTCCGAATCACCCAGTTTGGAAAAATTCGAAAAGTTGGAATTATTCCGAATCCTTACATTTTGGTGGGAAAATAAGTGGAAATATTGGAAAAATTAAGGTGTTTTGAAAAGATATCGAATTGATAACCTTTCATTTTGATAAGGTACTAAAATTAGAAAACCATTTCGAGATTTAAGTGTTCTGAGCTCTTAGATATTTTTTTCAGAATTTTAAGATCAGTAATTTAAGAGTTAAATAATAAAAACTGAAATTTTGTCCAAATTATCAATTTCAGGATTTATGGCATGTGTTCCACAGGCTAGATATAAATAAAAAAGCAACTGTCAGTCATCATCTGTCATCTAAATTTTGTCATTGCTGGTTGTCAACTTGTCACGAAGTTGCACAACAACAAAAGAGTATTTACACATACTGACAGTGCGTTCCGCGACATCGCCGTCAGCGCCATAATCGAATACAGCGTCTAAGATGCCATCGTTTTGTATCGCCAACAGCTCAAAACTGACTCGGACTGTAATCGATTTTGGCGTGACTCGGAACAGGGGTTGATATTATGACAGAATAATGACTTTTTAATTTTTATTGATGCAATGACGGGCAAAAGTTCAACGTTTTATAATCCCGACATTGTACTTACGCCCTTTTAGAATGAGTAACTCTAAAAATCTTGAATTATAACTTAAAAATAAGAATAAACACTAAAATAAAAAATACGGGTCCCATCGTTTCCCATCTATTTTCGTATGAGATAATAAAACCAGCTGCTATTTTTTTTGAATTGTTATCAATTAAAACCTGCACACGTCGATAGAAGACTACTATGCCAACATTTTATGTCATGAGGATTTTTTTCCTAAAGCGTCACATAAGCGAGATATTTGATATAATAGAGTGCCAAAGGTTTATTTTGCAAAATCATTCACTCAAATATCTCGCTAATGTGACACTTTAGGACAGATTTCCTTATGACATAATTTGTTGGTATAATAGTCTTCTATCGACGTGTGCAAGTTTCATTTCGATATATTTTAAAAGCACCTTAATTTTCCCATATTTACACAAGTTTGATGGGAAAATATGTGTAAATAGTCTAAAATAAAGGTGTTTTACAAAGATATCGAATTTAAACTTACACAGGTCGATAGAAGATTATTAGACCAACAATTTATGTCATGATGAAAATCGACCTAAAGTGTCACATAGGCGAGATGTTAGAGTGACCCCAGTAAAAAATGGCAACACTGGTCAAAAGTAGTGACCCCTGTCAACAAAGTGACATCTGTCAACAATGTTAAGTAACATTATCACCAAGTCTTAAGATGTAATGATTTTGCAAAAAAAAGCTTTTAGCAATCTAAAATATCTCGCTTATTTGATGTTTAAGGAAAAAAATCCTCATGATATAAGTTGTTGGTCTAATAGTCCTACATCGATTTGTGCATGTTTCAATTCAATATATTTGTAAAACATCTTAATTTTTCCATATTTACACATATTTTTCCATCAAAATGGAAGGATATCGGAATTATTCGGAAAAGTGGAATAATTCCGGGTGATTGCCCATCTCTGGGGAGGGACAGCAAGTTCGACTGTTCCACACTCAAAACAGTTTTTTACTAATCACAGTAGCTACACAGAATCACTTAACTTTACACTATCCACTTGCACTTAATAAAGTGAATACAGCATACGGGTTCCTTTTTTTCCTTTTAAGATCAGAACTAAAAAACCGCCCAGTCAGAGTCGGCATTGTATACAAGAAAAGGTTCCATCTACGCAATCTATTGTCAAAACCATAAGTTTTGAAGAAATATAAATATTTTACACAAGTTTAGACAATAACCTGCATTAGTACCTACTTAGAAACAATGATAGATGTTTATTGTAATAAAAAACATAGTGTCACAGTGAGGGCTATTTGGAAGGTGTCAAAACAAAACAAAACCAACAAACTAAAGGAACTATCTATACCCTACCTATATTATAATAACAAAGTAAAATGACAGTTCCGATGTTACCTCTTACCGCCGTACCCAGAGTCATTTAATGATTCATTAAGGATTACTGAGTAAAGGATTTTGTATGTAAATTCAAATTTGGAACTGACTTACTAATGGTTGATTAAATCTATCTGAGTGCGGCGCTTATTGGTAGAAAATAAATAGTGATGGGGTCAAGAATGATTTAGTACATTCTATTTAATATACCTACATAGAATGATATTGATAGAAATGATAAGAGAGCTAGTAGTGCTAGTGCATGCATATAGCTTGTTCAAACTGAAATGATGCAGGGGGTGTTCCTTTGTTTGTGAATAATAAGTAAGAAAAATAAAGCATTTGCAATAGAATAACTCACTAAAAGTGGGCACAATTTGCATCTGCCACCTCAAATGGGAAAAAGCGTAATGCTTTCAATGGCATATTAAATTGTGACAAATATTTATTACAAATCCTAATTGTAAACAATTACTCTATTCATTTTCATTCTATTTAGAATGAATGAACATCACTATTAAACTGAACATGGCAACATTATTTCAAGAAATGATGTTTGATGTTGTCAGTTTACTTCGTTTTTATAGTAATTAGGGTACAAAGGCACTAAACTGACAACCTCAAAATCTCTCTTGTGCGGTGGCCACAGATTCCATTTTCAAAAACACAATTTTAATTAGTTTATTTAGTATGTTCATGTCGCCTTCCAAATCGCAGGCAGTCACACTTTTCCCAGATGCTCTGATGTACATACATGCTTCTGTTTCTGTGTGTTACCAGTAACAAATAGAACAAATAGAAATACCTAGGGGCTTTTATAATTTTGCTAAAGTTGAAAAAATAACACTTAATAACCTCTTGATAGAAAAGTTTTGAGCAAAGGCCCATTTTACAAAGGGGACATTTGACCAAAAGCAGAATTTAAATATTTTGACCAGGAAAGAATCAACTGTCCTGTAGTTCAATACTTAAATTAATAAACCAAGTCCACTTACCCGGGTTGGAGGGGCTATTTTTAAGTGTTTTTGTGTTGGCGCCCCCTTATCTACAACTCACACTCATTGTAAATAAAACTGACTACCTAGTCAAATTCCAAATTCTATATTTCTAGCATCAAATCAAGGCAGGATAGCTTAAGGAATAAAATTCTGGTTCTATAGTGGATCCAACATAGGATAATCTCTGACAGCTTGTCACTGTGACTTTGTTCTAGGCATGGGGATAGTGTTGATACAAATTATTGATATTCTAACTAAAGTTTCTGAATGTTTCAAGCAAATCAAACAAAAGGATGTTGTAACTTGTTTTTATTCTTGTTAAATCGATTCGCAGCCCAAATCACCATCATCAAAGTCGGATTCGGACTTGCTGGAGCAGTCTTGTAGATTTATAATCAGTTCATGGGTAGATTGGTCGAATCGTATGTCACGCTTCCAATCTTCATCCATAATTTTTCTTGTTCTGTTGATGTCTTCAAAATTTTATTATATGTTGCGAGTCAAGATCGATAACTTTTCTTACGATAAATGTAGCATGTCACTATTTGCCAATAAAGTATGTTAATTATATCAGTCGAAAAATACGATACTTCATAGGCGTGTTTTGACACTGACAGCTGTCAGAGATCATTCTATGTTGGATCCACTATAGTCCTGAATGTTTGGGTGCTTTTGAAGCAAGACCTATCAGTTTAGTGGACTTATCTTTGCAATATCAGGGCATAGGAAAATAACGTGTAGTAACAAGCAAGCACACATCCCATACCTACTCAAGCAGAACAGAGAATAAAGTACCATTTAACTTTGAAAACTGCAGGAATACAAAAGTCTGCCTAAAATATATACCTACCTACTTACCAAATGAGAAACCTTGAACTCCAGCTTCACTAATTGTGCTTTTATATACACACACACAAATGTTACATGAACACAAATGTTTCACAAATATAGCACAACAAAACACGGTAGTAAATTTTAGGTACTTTATTGTCTAATATTATCATAACGAAAACTTAAAAATTGTTTTGAGCAAATGCAATTTAAAACTGTCCGTCCCATCTCAGGGGGATCTGTCAGTGTCAGAGGGGGGACAGTCCTTCAGAAAGAGAAATATCAAAAGATAGAGGCGACATCTGTTAGTGTCAGTAAAAGCCAGATTCTTTATTTAGTCAACAGATGCCTCTGTACAGAAATTTAGATAATTATTTCAAGAGTTTGGTGTCGTAAAAAAGCGCGGATATATTTATTTACATATAATTATGTCTACTAAATATTCCCAGGGGGCCCGAGGTGGTTTAAAATCGTGGCTTTGGCAAAAGGCAGTATTTTTTTTCATATGGTAACCCCAAAATACACTATATTATTTTTGCTGGCAACAATATCTGACACTTGAAAATAATCACAAGATGGCTTCCACTTCTTGCTTGTGCGCATGTTTTCGTGGTGTTTTTGTTATTTCTTAGGACGCTTTGCGATATAGACGCTATTTGTGTTGTGTTTGGTGACTTTTGGATATCATCGGTACGATGCCTAGCACTTGTGCACTTGGATGTGGGGTAACAGGTGAGTTATTCATTCCATAGTTACTACCCGTCTAACCGGTAAGACATTTCCCGGTATCCCCGGCAAATTACGCCGGTACACAAAGATAATATAATAGCATTTAGGATAGCACTTAAAGCGACTACTCGGCGACACCGGCTATCCGGAAACCGGTAAAGGCACTGCTCTATACATGATATTTCATAACATAACCTCTTCAGATGATAAAGCTCAAGGCATCATCTTACTCCTTTTACTGATTAGTTTACAAGAAAGCCAGTACCCTGGTGTGGAGACTTTACCTGAGCCTCCTATGTTCAACATTATTTTTTCATATTTCAGATGTTACCATGCATCGTTTTCCAAATCCTGACAAGTTCCCTGAGCGTTTTAACGCTTGGGTGAAACTTGTTGGAGGAAAGCTGGAGACACCATTTGATTACGAATATTATGAGAAGAAGACGATTTGTGATATTCACTTTGCTGAGGGAGTTAGAAATTGCAACAATCGTCTGAATGCATTGGCAGTCCCTACTCTTCATTTGCCAAGTGAGTTATTCTACCAACTTATGTCCTACATGACTAATATAGTATGATAAGATATTTTCTTAGTCCTCTGATTTATATTGGTCATTATTAATAACACAATATTTTTTCACTAGGTACATCTCAAGCTCATCATGCAGAAACTGCTTTTGAATTTGAAGCTCAAAAGCCTGCATCCAGTCATGTTGTCGAACCTCAACTGGCTTTATCCCGTCCTGCTTCTGAAACTAAACTTGCAGCACCTCCTCGCCTTCAACAAGTTTGGGTAAATTTGTGTTCTATTAAATCAGTTGAGCCCGTGTCCAAGCGGTATCTGCACATCGGAAACGAAAACTATGTTTGTAGAGAAAAGCGTAAATATCATTATATACTATAGTTGGTGTCGATCAATAAATCGGATTTTATCTGGAAAGATTAAAATATGAAGGCGATGATGTCACTAAACTTGCAGCCCTAATAAACATAAAAATTACAAAAATAGAAAATAAAAATCAAGTTTCTTGTTTTATTTTATTAGTAGTTTATAGTACCTACCTACTTTCGTATAAGAAACATGTCTTTTTGACCTAACATTTTTCCAGTAATGAGCTATTTTGTGTTATGTTTTTGGTTGCAACAATGTGATTATTATGTGCATTGTGCAACAAAATAACACAAAATAACTCAATACTGTAAAATACCTAGGTAGGTAACAAAAGAAGGAAACATACCTATATACATATACGTATAGATAGATAAAATCGTTTTTACTTCAAAAACTAGATGGCGCTTCAACCTTGTCATGCATAAAAGTCCGGGAGAGGGCACTCTACTTCATATTATATTATATTACTCTATGGTCAGTGTCTGTCTGTCACTCATTTATTTTTTCCATCTTTATCCTTTTGGGTAGGCAAGGGCAATCAAAGCCGTACAGCCTGTTCATGGTGATTCTTCATTCGTCTATTTCTGTTTAGGCCAAAGCCAGGTCTTTTGTAGTGATTACTTTCTCTGTGGTCTTTTGTTTATTCAGTCATATCCGTTATTATATGCCAGGCCGGAGCCAATTCTTTGAAAATCTTCTTCAGGGTAAACTTTTTCAAAAAGGCCGAAGCCAAGTCTTTGTAATATATCCAGTTTTTGTAAGGTTTTTCATAGCCGGTAATAAGTCTTATGGAGGATAGTAATATCCGAGATTAGTCTCTTGGACCGTGTGTATTATGTATTGATACACCGGCTGATAAGTTTCTGCATTATCTAGAAGTCCTTGAGTGTTGGACGGGATGTCATCTACTATATAAAAATAAGTCGGGTTTTCCTTCCTGACGCTAAGCGCTAGGAGTGAGCGTTTCGAAGACGCACCGTTTAAAAATACCGTTTACGTTCCAGGAACGACAAACTAGTTCTTCGTTCTCAGGAAAAGCAGTTCTTCTAAACCAGTCGGACGGCACCAACCGGTTAAGCGCCGACCGCTTTGAGCTCATTTGTCTCGTCCGCGTCCGACTATTTTCGCGCCGACCTGTTTGGCATGGACCGGTTTAGCACCGACCGCTTTCGTTTCGTCCGCGCACCGACTGTTTTCGCTCCGACCGGTTTAGGCCGACCGCTTCGAGTTCGTTCTTCAAATCAAAACCAGTCGCCAACGAAACCGTTTTGAATACCCGTTTTCGAATCGGGAAAACTAGTTTCGTTTCGTCTTTGAAAAAATGGAAGACGACCCACTCCTACTAAGCGCGTCTGTCGAATGACCGGGGTTGTGACGTCATCGGGTAGTGAGCGCCCGCCCGCGTTTTTAAAAACCTTCGGCCGGAAATACGCACTTTGATAGTAAATATCTCAGCCATTTTTTAAGGTATGAAAAAAGTAAAAACACATTTTTTCTCGTAATTTTTAGGGTTCCGTACCCGAAGGGTGCCAAACGGGACCCTATTACTGAGACTTCGCTGTCCGTCTGTCCGTCCGTCCGTCCGTCCGTCCGTCCGTCCTGTCTGTCACCAGGCTGTAACTCATGAACCGTGGTAGCTAGACAGGTGAAATTTTCACAGATGATGTATTTCTGTTGCCGCTATAACAACAAATACTAAAAATCAAAAGAAATTTAATATTAAGGGGGGCTCCCATACAACAAACGTGTTTTTTTTTACTCATTTTTGCTCGATATTGATAATGGTAGCAGGTAGACGCTTAAAATGTTCACAATATATTGAGTATATTATTTACTTAAAAAATAAATAATTAAATTAAAATTAAATTAATATTTAGGGGGGGCTCCCATACTTTTTTTTTTTGCGGTTTTTTATAGATAATGGTACGGAACCCTTCGTGCGCGAGTCCGACTCGCACTTGGCCGGTTTTTATTTTAAAGATTTTTAGGCATGTTAAGTAAAATTCGTTTGTCAGATTCATTACGCGCATGTCTGACACTTGGTCGCTATGCTACTGAAGGAGCGGAGCGCATTCAAACTTTGTTTCGTTTATTAACCGACTTCCCAAAGGAGGAGGTTTACAATTCGTCCGGATGTTTTTTTTTTTTAACCGACTTTCCAAAGGAGGAGGTTTACAATTCGTCCGGATGTTTGTTTTTTTTTTTTTATTTTTTTATATATGTGCCTCGATAGCGCCTAACGGATGGACCGATTTGGAAAATTATTTTTTTGTTTGAAAGGGTTTACCTTCCCATTGGTCCCATTGACACCAGGTCAGGATCTGATGATGGGATCCTGGAGAAATCGAGGGAACTCTTCAAATAGTATAGGCAAACCTACAGTGATTTTTGTGTTTCTCATAATAACTCGTGCAAATGCACATGGTAAGCATAATACTGTGATGCGGAACTGCTGATGAAGACCACATATGGCCACCAGATCTGCTCAATACTAGGTACAAATACAATGTAGTATGTTAGTAGCGTGGGGTAGCACTGATATGAATTAATTCCCCAAAGGGGGGGGGGGGGGATAAGGGGTAACAGTTTGTATTAAACTCAATCTAATCAAATTGGGTTTGTGGAAGTCGGTTTTTTCTAAAGTTTACTTTTTGTTTCAATTATTATATTACCTATTGCTCTAACTCGTGGCGCGCGTCGCTTGCCTTGTATACGGTATCTATAGGGTGTGATCTGTGTGTAGGAGTAAGATGAGGGATGAAGCAATACGCTCTTTATAACTCCGTGACTCCGTCCCTCATTTTCAAACGTTATATTACTGTTCATATTCGGGGAACAAAAAAGGCCATTATAGTGCCGCCTCTACACAAATGCTCGCCCACCTTGATGAATGAAACTCTTTGGAAATATTCAATGATGCTCCGACCAATAAAACTCTTTACTAAAGCAGTCATAGAAAGTAAATAAAAACGGTGTTGTTCAAATTCTATGATGTTGATAGTTGTCACATTGACCGATCGAAATACAATTTGTTATTTATTTCTTTAGAAATTCTTACAAAGATTTACCTAATTATAATATTTCTAAAAATATTGAACCAAAAATGGCATTGCCATGGCACATCCCTTTGGAGGCAGCTCCCGAGTTCAAACCAAAAGTTGAAGGTCCGAAGGTATCATTGTTAAAACATATGTGCGGAATTAATATACACGAGAATCCTTGCGAGGAATTGCAGACAGGACTTATGTGTGACATAGGAATTCTTAATAGAGAACCCGCAACCATACAAAGATTCATAGCATGTGGTATGACAATTGCACGTCTCAATATGCGGGACTTGGAACCGGATGCTTGCGCCCAGCTTGTCCAAAGTATAAGACAGGCTGTCTACAACTACAGTGCTGAGCTTGAGTATGTCTATCCCTTAGCTTTGATAGTGGACGTACGTGGTCCTGATATTATTACCGGGGATCTCAAAGGTGGACCTCACACGACCGTTGAAATAATTCAATCTGAAACTCTGAGGCTCTCCACAGATGCTAGTTGGCGTGAATGTGGAACGGCCGACTGTATTTTTGTTGGATGGGACCATTTGACTGAGCTGCAGCCTGGTGACATAATTTTCGTAGATAGTTTATCTCCAGGAAAAATAAAGTTACAGGTTGAAGAAGTTGGCGATGACTCCCTAGAATGTAAAGTACTGGTTGGAGGAACTATTGGTGCGAAAATGCCAATCAGAATATCTCAGCTCCCCCGAGAAGTAAATACGCTACGAAGTGGACGCGGAGACAGCATAGAATCGATATCATGCAGTGACTCGTCTGAACAACCTTTTGAACACATAGAAGATCAGATCAATTGGGCAGTGGGTTCAGATGTAGATGCTGTCTTAGTTCCTAATGCTCAGAATGGGCATGACATACGTCAGGTCAGAGATATTCTTTCAGAAAAAGGAAAACATATTCTTGTTATAGCTTCAATTGATACAGTTCTAGGCTTGGATAACATTGATCAAATATTATGTGAAGCCGACGGAATATTTTTGGATCGAAGCGTTCTAAGTACAGACTTGCCAGTTGAGAAAATTTTCATCGCTCAGAAAATAATACTAGCAAAATGCAACGAAAGTGGAAAACCTTTTATTTGTAAAGCCGTTGTAAATGAAGAAGTACCGACACTTTGTGTGACAGATATTGCCAATGTTGTCTTAGATGGAGCTGATGTTCTCTCTTTGGAGCTTCATTATGATTCACCTTTAAAGAAATTGGCTCCATCTTATGATACAGTACGCATGGCTGAGCACTGTTTAGCAGCTGCTGCTGTTATTTGTAGACATGCAGAACGTATTATTTGGCAGCCACATACTTACGGAAATATAGATTTGATGCAGAGCCCTCTAGTAGAGCCCACGAAAGCTATTTGTGTTAGTGCTGTAGAGTTGGCTATGCGGTCAAAATCTGTTGCAATAATATGCCTAACCAGCTCTGGTCGTACAGCGAAAATAATATCACACGCAAGACCTACTTGTCCTATAATTGCGGTTACAAGAGCATGTCATACAGCAAGACAATTGCGCTTCTGGCGCGGAATCAGAGCTATGCATTATTTTGAAACAGTCAGAGACAACTGGTTGTCTGAAGTTGAGGCCCGAATCCACGCAGCTCTCGATTATTGTAAGGCCAAAATGATTATTAAAGCAGGTGACCCTTATGTTATAGTTACTGGTTCTCGTCGTGGAAGTGGGTATTGTGATACAGTTCGGTTATTATATGCAAGTGCTAGAGATACAGTAGTTGTTGAGTAGGTCATTATTATAATTACTTAACAATAATCCACTTAGGCCCGGTCTCTTAAGAGACAGATAAACAGTCAGATAACTTTATTTGACACTTCATGTACGTGTGAAATGCCAATTTCCTCAGATAAACAGATAGACAAACGCTAACTGAGGATGGAAGGATCGTCACTTATACTAATTGGTGGTCTATTTATTTATTGCAGCATTTTTTTGAAGGCAAATTTATGTTTGTGATTTCATCGCTTGTTGTAATTATATCTTCGATTTCTCACTTTAATATCACTTCTTGCTTTGAAAATGTACCTACCTACGTAGTTTCAATTTCCATCGTACCCCTCTGTCATGCATGCAAACTATTTATTTTATGTTTGTGGTTCTAATTTAATTCCTCCCTCTTGGTCAAAAAATGGGACTTTTTATCGATAAGTTTACCCGGGCAAACCTAATATTACCCAAGTCTCTTGGGTAAAGTCGGAAAAAATAAATAACATTAATTTGTATTCGGAGTTTACCCGTATAATACCCTAAACTTTTTTACTTTGAACAGCATCATACCTTTTCCCATACAGGTTGGCAGCGGCACAACTGTGCCCACTTTTAACCTAATATTACCCAAGTCTCTTGGGTAAAGTCGGAAAAAATAAATAACATTAATTTGTATTCGGAGTTTACCCGTATAATACCCTAAACTTTTTTACTTTGAACAGCATCATACCTTTTCCCATACAGGTTGGCAGCGGCACAACTGTGCCCACTTTTAGCCAGTTATTTCGGAGAGTCGCTGCCGCTTTGTGATGGATGATGCAACACCTAATTACCCAGCCATTGTTGCTATATACGGGTAAACTCCGAATACAAAATTAATGTTATTTAATTTATCGGACTCCGGACTTTACCCAAGCGGCCTGGGTAATAGTATTAGTATAATTATAGTATCTGGGGTAATAGGTACTAGGTTTAACCCGGGTCAACTTAAGTTTACTTTAGCCTCCTAGCTTTACCCGTAAAGATTTATTATACTTACTAATAATGGTGGGCTTTTCCGTTATATACATTCTAATCTATGGTATCCGTAAGGCCTTGTCCAAAGTTAATGCGCGGTAACTTTGGGCCTAACGCGGGCGCGGCGGCGGCGGCGGCGGCTACAAACACCCACCATAGTCACTTCAGTATATGGTGGTATAACTTATACTTTTTGTAGAGTAGACACAAGCGGCGCGGTTTCGATTGCTCGATATTTCGCGCCCACCCCAGCTAGCTACCGCGCTAGCCCCTCACCACTCTGGTCGAGGCCTATGGATGAGCTTCATTCTACGGACGCGCAACGCAGTCATGCAGAAGAGATGTTATGGCGTTGCTGCTGGGTTGCGTCGGCAATGCGATAATGTAGGTACTCTGTGGCTGCTGTGACGACACACGGAGCTTGAAGCAGCGCGCGTGCCGCGTGGACGTAACACCCGTGTGACGTGTGTGTGGCACCTCACTAAAGAGCCGTATATACTTTGGTATATATGTCGGCGGTATCATGAAACGATAAAATCTCTTAAGCCAAACACTGCGGTAGCTTAGGTGAAGCCTAAAGAATAGTCTTCGTGATCGTTTGACATGTATAACACAGAAAACATCACGTAGTGCTGATAAAAATGTTTAAAAAAAAAATACGCGTGTAGCATCGTACACGTGTTAGAAGTAAAACTTCTGTAGCTAGATCATTAAGTGGTACCTATACTATACACCTATACCTACCTATACTAAAAGAGATTTAAATTTCCAATTTTGAGATCCAATCTCTGCTTCAAGTTACTTTTATGTTTCAGACGTCCGATTATTTGAAATTATTTTATACTTGTACTTACTTTTAATACGTCATGTCATTTATTTCCCACCATTCCTTATCTACAATTTGTCGCGCTCGTGGTGATATACTTAACTCATTCAATAGTGTCACTACTATTTGCATCTCGCTCAGATTATATACCATCTGACGACGTCACGTCTTAAAACCGTCTCGCTCAAATGTATGCATTGCTTTGCTTGTCTCTGTGCTCAGTCCCTTTATTTAATTGATCGAGTACGTATTTTCAACTATTCCAAGTTAATGTGTACCTGCGGGGCTACCATAAGGCTTGCCACTCACCTCAGTCGCGCAGATAAATGACAAAGAAGATGGCTAAATCAATATATGGACGACTGCCCCAGACATGTACAAAGACTTCTCAACAGCCAATAGCATTTAAATATTCATTCATAAATTTAATTTACTGCGTCTGTATTTAGTTTGTAGAACTTGAAGAAAAAAATTATTAAATATAGGTAAATAAGAGTTGTTACTCAATACTCCGTGATTCCAATATGATTCCGTGACCTTTGCCGTCGCTAGAAATAAGCACCATTTTGCAATAACATGCAACATAACGCCATCTAGCCACTCCTCTGGAAACCTCCTGTTTTCAATAGTTTTGCTAGGTGGCAATTGGCAATTATGTTGCATGTTATTTTAAACGATGGCAAAAGTCACTAATCAATGGCGGAATCATAGAGTATGAAGTGACAACTCATAATTATTTAATCATTTCCTTCAAGTTCTACAAACTAACTAAAGACGCAGTAATTTATGAGAGAATATTTAAATGCTATTAATTGGCTGTTGAGAAGTCTTTGTACATGTCTGGGGCAGTCATTTTGCCAAATTGCCAACTCCTTTCGCGTCTCAATGATGTTTCTCCATAAAATAGCGCGCATTCATTATGATATGACATTAAATTGTGACAAAATGCGTGGCTGGGGTGACTGGCGTGCCTTATGCTACCCCCGCTAACCTATACATACCTACTTTGCTAGGATTTTTTAGGGTTACTTCATCGCGAAGCGATGACGTAACTTTTATTTAATTTTATTCTTGACATTTCCTTAGTCCGCCATACGACATACCTCGATTTTTATATTTTACTTCAACATTATTGACTGGCATGAAGCATTAACTTTAAAATTACAAAAGCTTATTAAAATCAAAATCGTATAATTTCAACAGTTATAACAACAATTCAACTTTAAAATATGTATTACAAAAATAACATACAAACAAATAAGCGAAACAATAAGCCATTAAACTTATGGCTCTGTAAACTGTAGACCTCGCTTTGGCCGTTTACTACAGATAAACATTAAATAGGTAGGTATAACACGTACTTAGTAGCTAAACTGCTAATTTGTGACTTGAACTGCACTATATAATAAAAAGTGGCTTTAGAAAAGTTCTAGGTACCTACTTATTGTTTTCAAGAAGTCTTAATGCAGCCATCCATCACATCGGAATTTGCTTGAAAACTAAATATCACATTTGGATGATTCTAAGTGACTTTATGCGATTACTAGCTGCCCGTTGCGCGACTACGCAGCGCGTTTTAGGTACCTATTCCATAGTTACCGGCCACAAAACGATTCGTTCATCATTTTAGAAATCCATATCGACCCGTATGTGACATTGATGAAACTCTTTTCTTACAAACTGTATGGATCGCATCGCACAGCTGTCAAACATAAGTTCCGGTTCCAACAAAGAGGTTGAACGAAGTAGTTTTTGGTCACGTCACTGGTTTTGTTTGCCAGTGTTTGCCCCAGCCAGCGGCGGCGGCGCCATCTTGGCCATACCGGAAATCAAGAACTCGTGGAAGAATGCTTAAAATAATTTTTATTTGTTAACGTTTCATCAGGTTTTTCTCTCACTAATTAACATTCTTTATTGTACGAATGTATTATTATCTTATCTGATTAGTTAAAAACCGTATTGAAAATAGTTGCGGTTTTAAAAGTCTTCAGCCGACCCTGACGTCACCGATTCCAATTTCCGTTACATTTCTTAGCCACTCGTGATAGCACCCGGCTAGTAGCAAGTGAAAAGCAAATATATGAATAACCCACAGTTGAGAGGTTAAATAAATTTTACCCCCGTGCCCCAAGAAGTTTTACTTCAAAAAGACAAGTTTTCGTTAAAACTCGCCACATCATGGCGGGGCACATGACTTGCTTGACTGACATGACAGCACATCATGATGTGCCCGATTCTACGATTTGCCGCCGACATACCTATACATTTTAATCTACATATGCTAAAGAGAGAACAATATTTCCTCTGACTCAGTCAACGGATTTTGCCCGAAGAGTTTAAGAGAACCACATTCACTAAATTCTATGCTTTTTTCCTCAGAACAATCTATTTTCTTTCTATCTGAATAAATAAGTATAAGTTTCAAAGTTCATTTGAAATTCCTACCTTCCGCCCCTAGTAGCATATTTAAGTTTTTCTGTATTTTTATTTTGACGTGACAACGTCTTATAAATTGGTTTGCCGGGTGACACTTCAAGAAACTGCGTTACGCTCCGCTCACGTTATGCGCTCACAATGAGAGCGAGTGAGAGGCACGCGTCCCTTCCACTCGGGCATGGTTAGCACGCGTTTGTTAATATGAAATTCAGTGCGAGATTCTTTGTATAAAATGTTTTAAATATAATTCTTTGTATAAATAAATGTTTTAAATTGTTACTATTATTTCATCCTTCTTCCTACTATACGAATGAATATTCACATTAAAATTATTTTACCACTCAAAGTCGTTGTCACGTAAAACTTTCGCCCGTATACCGACTTTACAGGCAACCAATTTTTTTTTTTAATATTAAGTATGTACTTACATGGTTTTTATGTATGTATGTACTTATTAGTAAGAACCTAGTCTATTAATTTAATATTTATCGTTGTGCACATATGTGGGTCTATCTTTTGTTAATTAATCCTGTCCATCCTAGGTTTGCTGGAAGAGATCTCATATTAGAGATAAGCTCGCCTTTGTACATGTTTTTTTCATTATTAACTGTCTGTATTCTGTTTTTGTGCAATAAAGTATAAAGTATCAAAGTAAAGTATAATGAATGAAAGAATGGGTGTTTTTTTTTTTGTTTGGCGAACATGAATGTTTTGTTTGGCGCGTGGCCCAAAATTGGAACTGCCCCCCTATTCGCTAGTGATGATCCTTCGAGCAACACGGTAGGGAGGCGCCTTGCTAATGTATATGATACATTAACAAGGCGCCTCCCTCCCTACCGTCACAGATTACTAAATAGTTATTACGTAACAGATACTTCACTCAGTAGGAAATTTCCAATACCTACTGCTATAATCAAAGCCCCTGGCTAAGGCTCTGTGGTTGTATACAAATTCAGTCCCTTTCTTAGTTGGATATTTAAATACTAGTGGCTCTGTGAGCTGTAGACCTCGCGAGTATGTCTGTGGGAAAGCTGAACTGCTAACACACATAAAAAAAATAACCCAAATAAATTTCTTTCAATAACACATACAAACTTATGGTACATTCATACGGTTACGTGCATGCAGTATGAAAGTAGCCGCACCAATAACTTTGTAAACTACCAACCTATTGACTTTTTACTAAAATTATATAGTCTGTTTCACTCTCATGGTCTTTACGAATCCAACGACACCTCATTTGTTAATATCCATCGAGCCGTTTGGGTTGTAGCGATTTTATAACATTTTAAAACCCCCTATCTCCGCCATTTTGAAAAAAATCTAAAAACTGGCTCGAGTAAAAAATTCTATTTATTTTTCCAACCTGCTCACAAAATTTCACGAGAATCGGTTCATAAATGCGACCTGTAGAGGAGAACAACCGGACATACGAAAGCATTTTTGCCCAAACCTGAAACGGAGACGCTTCGCTCGCTCGGTCAATAATAAAGAGTTATTAATGGTCCGCATGGATTTGATATGCACATTACCATTCTGCGGGGCTTCTCATCATTCATCATCATTTTGATAGTTATTAGCACATACTATCGATATATTTTATCGTCATTATTATCGTATTCGCATCACTAAGTCATTCTTTCGTGAAGCAAGACAGGCAGATAAGGCCGTATTCGATTGCGTTTAGAGGACGTTTAAACTGACTTGACATTTGTCTCGCTCTTACACATCAGTTAGGGCATAAACGAATGTTGAGATAGACTCATTTCTGATAACTGCTATTTTTAGGCTACTTCTATGCTTTAGTTATTGTTCTGAGGCTATAATAGCCTACTCCGTCGCGTCAACAACCGCTGCATGCTAAAATGTGCCTAAATGCTCAAGCGTACAGTTGTGATCGCCTCGCACCGCGCGATCTCACACTAATCGCAGGGCTGCCTCGCATCGCAGATACTCGTACGATACGAACACAGTTCAAAACGTGCGTGCGCTTGGCTTGCGACAACCATACTGACCACATACTGACTTCTGACTCTCGGGCCTCGGGCGCCCGGGCCATAGCCGGGCGCCCGAGAGCTCGGGCGCGGGCGGTAGGTGATTATAGCGCGCGAGTACATTCAGTGACGGAGGCCTGCTACCGTGTTGCCCGAAGGGGTATAGCCTCCGCTGTCCTTCTGTCCATCCGTCCGTCTGTCCGTCAGAGGGCAGCACGAACCGTAATAGCTAGAAAGTTGAAATTTTCACAGAATGTGTCTGTTGCCTCTAGTAACTATGTATTTCAATATTTTCAATGTGAATTTGCTCTTTGATTGACTGTCTATCTCTCAGAACAATACTATCTGATATATCTGAAGAAAGTAGAAACTCGGTAAGAAGGGATTAAACGTAAAACGTTCATTCATTCATTCAATCGGCCTTGGCCTAAAAGGAGTAGATTCCAGGGCCGTACAACCTAATACAAAAAAAAAATAACCGAAACGAAAATACAATACATAAACGTTGGTATACAATTGGTAAAACTTTGTTACTTATTTACTTTATTTTACTTCGGTGCAGTAGATAATTATTAGCATTTCCCTAAATGTGATGAGATGTCATTAGAGACGTCGCTTCTAGAGAGCAGCAGGGGTCTTGCTTCTGAACGGGCCACCGAAAGGAGGAAGGCGGCTGAGAATTTGAAAACATTTCTTTCGGGAAATGCTGCCCCTTGCTTACTCACCGAGAATTCCCAGAAAAAAAGAGGCTACAGCTGGGATGATCTTTTTAACGATGTTCACGAATATATTTTGAAGGTATGATATAGATTCTGCGCGAGCATATTACCGTTGCAAGCAAATTTCATGAAAACTGGAGTATGTTTGCCCCACAAATATAGGTATAATTGTATACTCCCGGTTTGTCAAGTTTCTTTGGTCCTGAGCGAGCTATGACCTCCCATTCTCACACATGACAGCTTACTCAGAGCCAACAAGTCTCAGCCTCGACAGCAACACCACAGAGCTTGTTACTTGGAGAGAACTGTACATTATCCCCTGGTTTCCTGGGCGCTGATTAAGTTAACAGGTTGGTTAAATCAGCCTCAGCCAATCACATGCCTCTATTATTCAAAATAGCGAGATGTGATTGGCCGAAACTGATTCAACCAACCTGCTATGATGACTATTGCTAACAGGTCGGTGTTGCACGACATTGCTAATAGAGGAGAAAAGTGGTCCAAATAGTTACCACTATCTTGCTGCAATGCTTCACTGCTATGAAAAACCTGAAATTCACTCCAAGGCTTGTTTGCACAAATCAAGAGGGCTATTGCCAGCTTTCAGGCTATGGCTATCAATTTGATGTGAGGAAACTGAAGATAAAAAAGTAGTGTGCATTGTTCATAGATTTCTTAAGACTGAGAGGAAATTCCACTCCGGTTAACTTATTCTTTCTGTGAATTTTCATTGTGTCTTTGTAGGAAATTGAGAAGTTTGACACTTCAAAGTCTTTCGAAAATGCTGTGAAGCCGCTTGCTACCAGTTTACTGCATATGACCGTCACTGGGTCCAAAAAAGGTAAGTAGTTAAAAAAATACAAAACAGTGTCACTAATTTTTCAATACATACAACTATGCCCCTCGGTGGGGACATTAATGGGCTACATTTACTTTACTTACTTACAACTATGAAAGCATATAAGTAGATAGACTTTTGTTAATTCCAGGAATACCATATTTTTGGAAAAATAACTTCTACTCTCAATAAAACCGCTTGGAATTTACCCAATTTACTTGAAGTTCCACCCAGAAACAAATGGTAAATACCATTTGGGTTCCTGTCCTACCCTTGTGTACCTTTTGGTTGTATATTTTGTGATTGCATGGTTTTGTAATATTTCTTGATATTTTGTAATTTTTTCTTCATTCACTTTTATAGGAAAATCTTTTGTAAAATGTGATAGAATCACAACAGCCTGTCTCTACATCTTGAAGAGCCACCGAATGTCGACAGCCATTGGAGATGCTTACATCAACTTGCTGTATAAATATGTTATACCATGTGAATTTTATATGGGATACATATCACCAAAGACTTGGGAAGGTATAGTTAAACCGGCTACTCACACGCTTGTTGCAGGGGCTATCTTAGGTGAAAAAGTGTGTTAAACTGGAGCCACCTGCCATGTGCACTTGGAGTGGCATACTTACACACAGCTGCAGGCAGCTCAAGTTTAGCACACTTTTCTGCCCTAGATTGCCCCTGCAACAGGCGTACTGTGAGTAGCCAGATTTACATAAAAATTTCGCTAATGCTTATTAGTAATATTTAAGTAGAGACCTGATTTAAAGCAACATAAAAAGCCCAAAATATGCACGCAAATTTGCAAGTAACATGGCTAAAATATGTTCGAAAATCCTTAAAATGGGCCAAAATATGCAACATGAAATAATAAACAGTCATAATTTTTTTTTCTCATCTATAACAATCTCATTTGCAAAACTATCAAGTCAAAATGATATTTAGCAAGGAAATATATGTTTAAAAAATTATATGATTAATTACTTATTAGTTCCAAATGTTCTGTAGACAAATGGTGTCTATGATCACTAAATACATTTTTGTAAGCGGAAAATGACCATTCTATGTCTGTATGAGACAGAGATCGAGAGAAATATGCATGATTTCAAAAGTTTTGCCACAAATTTGCAGCTTCCGATGAAAAGGGACTAAATATGCAAATGCATATAATCCGGTCTCTAGTAATAAGTTATTACATAACTGTATTAGCTAATGGATTTTGTAAGATCAATAAATAAATAAAACTATTTAGTTGTAGTTAGTAACACAACTTTTTATTGATTTATTTTACAATAAAATAATTTTTGTTTACATTTTGCCCCCTCTCATACAACTACTTTTGTTTCCAGAACTATTAGATGTGAGCATTTCAGTGTGCAGTTCAGACGTGTCTGCCCTGGACAACTTCACCAAGTTGCGGCTGGTGTGGCTGCTGGTGAAGCACGGTAGCAGCAACTGCCAGTTCATCAACCCGCTCCGAGACAGCCTGCCGAGGCTGCAGAGACTGTTCCTCGTACCGACCGCAGATAAAAAAGTCCAAGAGGTCATCATCGATGTATTGCTGCATTTGTTGGAGAGTGTGAGTAATATTATTAATACTTTCTGTGGAGTAACTGTGTGCCTTAAATGAAAGGAACATAAATCATGCTTTCTCACTTGAACACTAAAGAGCGCTGTGTAGTGTGCAAGTTTGAAAGGAAGTAACACATGTATGTGACATTTAATTAGCTGACCATATTTTGGGGAATGATAGTACCCATCATTATAAACAACTTTCCCCAAGAAACATATAGTCGCAAATGAAAAAAATTTTTCATCCCCCAGTACATTGCATTGCCCTGATCAGCTGATTTCTAGTTACTTGGGAGACCCAATTTTTTTTTTCTATTGTGACTATGTTCCTTAGGGAAAGTTCTTCATAATGATAGGTACTATCATTCCCCAAAATATGGCCAGCTAATTAAATGTCACCCTGTCTCGCCATACATCCAATAGACTATTCTCCGTCCCTCTCGCTCATACCAATTATGCCCAAAATTCTACCATGGTTCGCCTTGCCTCTGAATACAATAAACAATTTAGTGATTTAGATCCATTCTCATCCTCCAAAGCCAAATTTCGTCATGAAATTATAAAAGTCTTGATAGACGATGAGGGAAACAAGTGAATAAACACACAAATACACACCCTAACACACACCCTTAAACACACACACTCACTTACCCTTACACAAACATTACAAATATACTCCTCACATTCTCCTTACTATATTTAATTTAAATCACGTACCCTACAAAATTCTTATTTCCTAAAACTCTACAACGTGCATAATAATAAGATAACTGTAAGATAAAGTTTTTTTTTCTCTTTTACTTGCTTATTGTATCTTCTGTGGATATCTGTTACCGGCTTAATTTTTGTATTTACATGTTGTAACTCATTTATTTTATATGCTGTTGATATCCCAAATAAAATAAAATAAAAATAAATAAATAAATAAAGTATTAAAATGGATCTACAGAGTGGATCCCAAGAGACGGCAAGAGATCAGTGGGTAGACCACTGATGAGATGGTCCGATGAGCTGAGGATGTATAACGCACTTGGTGGAGAAATGCGCCAAATAGAATCCTATGGAATAATATGTCAAAGGATTTCATTACTTATGACAAAGAAAGAAGAGAAGAAAAACGTTTTTAAGGACCTAACACAGCCACCCAGTCAAGTTTGGTCAGCTGGGGTGGTCTAGACCGAATCTTACTCTATATTGATTATGTAGAGTAAGAGGCCAATCTGTTCTTCAGAGGACTTGAATGAAGATTTTCGAAGCTTAATATGAGCAACATATCAAATAATATTCTCTACTGTACTGTACTCACCGAATTTTGGAAAAGACATTGAAGGAATGGGAAATGAATGATATAATTTTGTGTGTGTTTGTGATTTTGTATTTCTTAATTTTATTCGAATGTTTTTGAAGTAAAACTTCTTGGGGCACGGGGGTAAAATTTATTTAACCTCTCAACTGTGGGTTATTCATATATTTGCTTTTCAATTAATACTAGCCGGGTGCTATCACGAGTGGCTAAGAAATGTAACGGAAATTGGAATCGGTGACGTCAGGGTCGGCTGAAGACTCTTAAAACCGCAACTATTTTCAATACGGTTTTTAACTAATCAGATAAGATAATAATACATTCGTACAATAAAGAATGTTAATTAGTGAGAGAAAAACCTGATGAAACGTTAACAAATAAAAATTATTTTAAGCATTCTTCCACGAGTTCTTGATTTCCGGTAAAGGCCAAAACCAGTGACGTGACCAAAAACTACTTCGTTCAACCTCTTTGTTGGAACCGGAACTTATGTTTGACAGTTGTGCGATGCGATCCATACAGTTTGTAAGAAAAGAGTTTCATCAATGTCACACGGGTCGATATGGATTTCTAAAATGATGAACGAATCGTTTTGTGGCCGGTAACTATGGAATAGGTACCTAAAACGCGCTGCGTAGTCGCGCAACAGGCAGCTAGTAATCGCATAAAGTCACTTAGAATCATCCAAATGTGATATTTAGTTTTCAAACAAATTCCGATGTGATGGATGGCTGCATTACGACTTCTTGAAAACAATAAGTAGGTACCTAGAACTGTTCTAAAGCCACTTTTTGACATGACAACGTCTTATAAATTGGTTTGCCGGGTGACACTTCAAGAAACTGCGTTACGCTCCGCTCACGTTATGCGCTCACAATGAGAGCGAGTGAGAGGCACGCGTCCCTTCCACTCGGGCATGGTTAGCCCGCCTAAGAGCGAGAGAGACAGACATAAAAAGTGAAAGGCACGTATGAAATTCAGTGCGAGATTCTTTGTATAAATTTATGTTTTAAATATAATTCTTTGTATAAATAAATGTTTTAAATTGTTACTATTATTTCATCCTTCTTCCTACTATACGAATGAATATTCACATTAAAATTATTTTACCACTCAAAGTCGTTGTCACGTAAAACTTTCGCCCGTATACCGACTTTACAGGCAACCAATTTTTATTATATAGTGCAGTTCAAGTCACAAATTAGCAGTTTAGCTACTAAGTACGTGTTATACCTACCTATTTAATGTTTATCTGTAGTAAACGGCCAAAGCGAGGTCTACAGCTTACAGAGCCATAAGTTTAATGGCTTATTGTTTCGCTTATTTGTTTGTATGTAATTTTTGTAATACATATTTTAAAGTTGAATTGTTGTTATAACTGTTGAAATTATACGATTTTGATTTTAATAAGCTTTTGTAATTTTAAAGTTAATGCTTCATGCCAGTGAATGTTGAAGTAAAATATCAAAATCGAGGTATGTCGTATGGCGGACTAAGGAAATGTCAAGAATAAAATTAAATAAGAGTTACGTCATCGCTTCGCGATGAAGTAACCCTAAAAAATCCTAGCAAAGTAGGTATGTATAGGTTAGCGGGGGTAGCATAAGGCACGCCAGTCACCCCAGCCACGCATTTTGTCACAATTTAATGTCATATCATAATGAATGCGCGCTATTTTATGGAGAAACATCATTAAGACGCGAAAGGAGTTGGCAATTTGGCAAAATGACTGCCCCAGACATGTACAAAGACTTCTCAACAGCCAATTAATAGCATTTAAATATTCTCTCATAAATTACTGCGTCTTTAGTTAGTTTGTAGAACTTGAAGGAAAAGATTAAATAATTAAGAGTTGTCACTTCATACTCTATGATTCCGCCATTGATTAGTGACTTTTGCCATCGTTAAAAATAACATGCAACATAATTGCCAATTGCCAACTAGCAAAACTGTTGAAAACAGGAGGTTTCCAGAGGAGTGGCTAGATGGCGTTATGTTGCATGTTATTGCAAAATGGTGCTTATTTCTAGCGACGGCAAAGGTCACGGAATCATATTGGAATCACGGAGTATTGAGTAACAACTCTTATTTACCTATATTTAATTTTTTTTTCTTCAAGTTCTACAAACTAAATACAGACGCAGTAAATTAAATTTATGAATAAATATTTAAATTTAAGGCTGTTGAGAAGTCTTTGTACATGTCTGGGGCAGTCGTCCATATATTGATTTAGCCATCTTCTTTGTCATTTATCTGCGCGACTGAGGTGAGTGGCAAGCCTTATGGTAGCCCCGCAGGTACACATTAACTTGGAATAGTTGAAAATACGTACTCGATCAATTAAATAAAGGGACTGAGCACAGAGACAAGCAAAGCAATGCATACATTTGAGCGAGACGGTTTTAAGACGTGACGTCGTCAGATGGTATATAATCTGAGCGAGATGCAAATAGTAGTGACACTATTGAATGAGTTAAGTATATCACCACGAGCGCGACAAATTGTAGATAAGGAATGGTGGGAAATAAATGACATGACGTATTAAAAGTAAGTACAAGTATAAAATAATTTCAAATAATCGGACGTCTGAAACATAAAAGTAACTTGAAGCAGAGATTGGATCTCAAAATTGGAAATTTAAATCTCTTTTAGTATAGGTAGGTATAGGTGTATAGTATAGGTACCACTTAATGATCTAGCTACAGAAGTTTTACTTCTAACACGTGTACGGTGCTACACGCGATTTTTTCTTTTTTTAATTTAATTTTTATTCTGCATGACAATCAATCTCAATTCAAACAATGTCTTAAATTTAATGTAGTTCAATTGTATAAATATTTAGTTAATTTGGAATGTACGTAATTAGGACATAGTTGCTTAATGTGGAAATGAATAAACGGCTTTATTATTATTATTATTATATTAAAATGGATATGATCACGCGTTTTCTCATTTGAGATGACAGGGTCACAGATTTGCTCCCACATTCATCTGTATGTATTTGTGTGACACGTGACAATTCTGGAATGTCTGTGGAACATAGTTAGACTATGACCTGAATTAACACATCAGGTACTTTTTAGCTGGGCGCAGCTACTCTTTTCTAATCTTTACATACCATAATCTTATTTGGATGTTTTTGCTGCAGCTGTCCTCAGACTACAGACTAGCCATGTGCAAGCTTACGGAAACAATTTTTGGGACTATGATCACCTTTTACAATCAAAATTTTGACAAAAAGAAGGTAAGTAAATATAATAACCGGCCAAGCGCGAGTCGAACTCGCGCACGAAGGCTTCCGTACCATTATCTATAAAAAACCGCAAAAACAAAAAAAAATTGTATGAGAGCCCCCCCTAACTATTAATTTAATTTTAATTTGTAAGTAAATAATATACTCAATATATTGTGAACATTTTAAGCGTCTACCTGCTACCATTATCAATATCGAGCAAAAATGAGCAAAAAAATCACGTTTGTTGTATGGGAGCCCCCCTTAATATTAAATTTCTTTTGATTTTTAGTATTTTTTGTTATAGCGGCAACAGAAATACATCATCTGTAAAAATTTCAACTGTCTAGCTACCACGGTTCATGAAGCCTGGGGCCTAATGCTGCTCTGAGTATTTCACTTATATTTCATTACTATTCCATTGCAAACACCCAAAATGGCGTCATTTGGTATTCTCCTAAATTATTATCCTCCTTATCCTCCTTGATTGGGTGTTTGCAATGGAATAGTAATGAAATAGTAATGAAATATAAGTGAAATTCTCAGAGCAGCATTAGGGCCCTGGTGACAGACAGACGGACGGACGGACGGACAGACAGACAGCGAAGTCTCAGCAATAGGGTCCCGTTTGGCACCCTTCGGGTACGGAACCCTAAAACGGCAGTTGAGTTTCATATCTGATTAGCAGTCAATCTTCATATTCATATTATTCTTATTCATATTCTTTATTGCACAGATATTAAAAATACAATAACAATAAATATTTTTATTCCGTATCTAGTTGAATTGATAAGTAATAATAAATTGATATTAATGATCAATGTTACAGAGGAAACAGACACCTGACCTGACTAACCTTAGCACGCGACTCGAGATTGAGGACCAACTTGCAGTTTATTTTTAACCGACTTCCCAAAGGAGGAGGTTTACAATTCGACCAGATGTTTTTTTTATGTGCCCCGATAGCGCCTAGACAGATGGACCGATTTGGAAAAATATTTTTTTGTTTGAAAGGGTTTACCCCATTGGTCCCATTGACACCAGGTCAGGATCTGATGATGGGATCCTGGAGAAATCGAGGGAACTCTTCAAATATTATAGGAGGACCTATAGTGATTTTTGTGTTTTTAGTAATAACTCGTGCATTTACTCACGGTAAGCATAATATTGTGATGCGGAACTGCTGATGAAGACCACATATGGCCACCAGAATTGCTCAATACTAGGTACAAATACGTGGCTGACGGGCAGGCAACGCATAGCCAAAACCGGTGGACCTAGAGCCATGAAACTTTGTACAGAGGTTCCTTAGTAGCGTGGGGTAGCTAGCACTGAGATGGGATTTGACGAAATTAATTCCCCAAGGGGGGGAAGGGGGGGATAAGGGGCTATAGGTTGTATTAAACTCAATCTAATCAAATAGGGTTTGTGGAAGTCGGTTTTTTTCTAAAGTTTACTTTTTGTTTCAATTATAGCAATTCAGAACAAATCTTGTGGCATTACCTAATTTGTATATTAATAAATCAATTCTACAAATTGGTCAATCTTTTTCAGTCTTCTCTCTTCAAACTGTTCCACATGATAGTGCTCCTCCACCACCCGCAAGGCAGGCTTCAGAATGAGCAGGGCAGCCTGGCCTACAGCTGGAACAAATGGAACAGGCACCTCAACAGTGTGCTGGAGCTGATATACCTCGAAGTTAAGGTGCTGCAGAAGACCACAGATTCCAAGTTTAGAGTCAAGGATGATATTGCGAAAGATAGCGAGCAGCTTTTTAGTCTTGCGGCAGCGGTTTTATATCAGGTGCGTTTTTATTTTTTTTACCTACGTAGAGTATGTATCAAAGACTTTCTGAGTCTTGCATTCGAAATGATTTGGCGGTTCCGACAACTAAGTTCGACTAACGATCTCGGTTTATCTTTACACCATCTATTTCTAACTTCTATAGGTGTTCAACATGCCGCCAGCTCAGCCGGTAGAAGAGGACGCTGCCAGTTCTAGTAAAAGGCAGAAAGTCGCTTTCAACAAGAACAAGACATTTGCAGATCTCATTGACGAATTGCGGCAAAATCATTCATTATGGTATGACTTATATTAACTTGTTTAGAAAGTTCGGGGATGGTGCGCTATCCTAAGAGCACTCAAGCGGTTAGATACTTAGTCGTAGATATGCGGATCACAAGGATAACGTGGCTCTTGGCTAGGAGGGACGTTGACGACGGCAGATGGATCAAGGCAATACTCCTTAATGAACTTTATTATTTTACCTGATACCAAGGCTTCTTTTAAGACGGTTACGGTAATTTAGCGGATCACCTTTCCTAATCTGAATGGCTAAAAGGTTGCGACAACCCCACAGGCTCGGCATCACCACGACCTACATAAAGAACTGCGGCGACAAAGTGTCCGCCGGTGACTCGCTGTCGCTCCTGCACATCCTCGACAACTATGTGACGAGCAACAACAGCGGCCTGCACTGGGGCATGTTCGAGGAGCTGGTGGGGCTGACACTGCGCAACCTGTGCGCACGGACTGACTGCAAGCTTGCCGAGATCGATGGCGGCAGGGTGCTGCTGTCGCTGTGGAACTCTTGCGTCAGGTAACACTTTTCTTCTGCTCGACATACGGTTGTCGGAAATGATATAGCGTCACGCCTTTACCCCTATGCGGTGGCAGAGAGACATTAGGTGCCTTTACACCTACGTTCTATCGCGCAGGATTGCGTATCGTTTCGTAACCCAGAAGGAGAAACCCTCATAGGATCACTCGTGCGTCGTCTGTCCGTCCGTCCGTCCGTCCGTCCGTCCGTCACAGGCAATTTACTTACTCTGAATATATTGGTCTGATGAAGTTGAAAATTGGTACACATATCTGTGACCCAAAGACGGAGGTGCAAGTAAATACATAATTATATAAATACGGAAATATCTGGTTACCGAGCTTTGCTCGGCGGTTGGTGTTGGTGGTACAAACACAATAAAACATTATGTTCATATTCATCAGACTGCATTAACATCAATCAATATGCTGCTCTGTTTTTAATCAGCTGCAAACGAGAAGCAAACAGGCATTTTGTTTTCCTCATGAGTTTTAGTCACAGGAAAAAAAAGTGCCTGTTTGCAACAAAACAGACTTCTAGGTCCATAAATAATAGTAATTATTTTTAATTGGTCTGAGAATTATTTGAACGAAACCTTTTTGTGTGAATTTTCCGAAGATACGGGCCAAAAAGTGTCACGTGATCTGAGGTCGCAATTAATGGGCTTATAAACTGCCTACTGCTCACTTCAGAGGTCGCCACTGTGGACCGTCTATAAATTTGACAGTTCCTCTTAGTAAACATGTAAACAAACTAATTATTTTATGAATAAATTCTTTCAACGCCTCGTTGTGCAGCTGTTGATTGCAAAAATGTGGGGATTCATATATTCCCTAAAGACGCTAAAAGAAGAAAATTGTGGGAGAAAGCTCTTCGTATAAAAAATTGGCATGCAAGTACTTCGTCAAGGTTATGTGCTACCCATTTCCTACCTGACGATTATTTTGGACCAAATTCGTATACAGGTGATAAATCTCTAATCAAAGTGTTGAAGAAAACTGCTGTACCGTCTTTATTTTCACATTCTAAGGTCAAAACAATCACACAGACAACACAACAACAACAGCGATCGGATATGAACTCTTCCAAGTCAGGAATGACCGGGATCTCATCCTCGAGTTCATCTTCAACTCCGAGAAGGTTATTCTTGTCGTACGCCCTTAGTCTACAACAAGAAAATGGATTTTACAATAAAACCGCAACATAACCTTTATATCATAACAACGCCAGTTTATAACTTACCTTTCAATTAAAACTGCTTTTTTACCAACGATGGACGCTTTTCTTTTTCTCAGCTCGACTTTTAATTGAATCACACTCCATGTCGCATACATTGATATAGTTTATTTTGTTATTTCAATTATTCGTGAAACAATAACAACTAGACAATATGGCAGTTCTTAGACACCCCATAGTGCTGCCCTCTGCAATTGGCTTTCAGTTTCAAAGCCCATTAACTAACTTTTAGATTGACATTGGAACTTATGCTTTATTTTCATTGTACTAAAGTGAAATTGACAATCCTATTGCATGGGTATGAGAAAAGCATAAAAACTCGGATATACGTGATTTTTTAGTTATGAGACCTAGCTCGATCGATTTTTTACCCCCAAAAACTCCTATTTGCACATTTCATCGATAACTACAGCGCCTTTTTCTAGAACTCAAAACATATATCGTTAAACCGTTACATAAATACATACAAATATTCCTCGTATATGTAACGGCTGTCGATTAGGGATATAGGGGCCACTTTTGTGGGGCCAAATGAGAAAAATAAAATTAAAAACATTGCATTTTATTTTGACAACACGGGAAAGAATCTGCGTGTAGGTAGAGTGCGTCCGGATTACGGTGCGCATGAAGGGTGGCGTGACAGTCGGTAGCGAAGCGACGGTAGCGTGCGAGTCGTTCTATGCTACTGCCAGTATTTTTATTGGCAATACCATGGAACTACAAAATGCCTACCTGTCAAATTAGTTTCCGCCTATCTCCGCGCGCAGTATGGGAGTGGAGTGGACGCACTCCTTTATCTAGAGACAGCGAGGCGCCACCATCTACGCTAACTGATCAGCAAAAAGTTTTGTGACCTGAAATACACTACAACAACTGACAGCCGATATTAAGTCCACCATGTTACGAAGAACGCGGGAAACAAATAAACTGCATGCGACAGGAATGCGCGCGCGACTGGGATGCCGCCCTACGCTCTTTCCTCTTTCCCCTAGCCACCACCACAATACGCATGCTTTCCCGCGCGCAATCCTGCGCGATAAAACGTAGGTGTAAAGGCACCTAATGTGTCTACTACGTTTAGCCAGTTATTCAATATCCCATTTCACGTGACAGCGTTTGTAATTTTATTGTGACGATGACTGAAATAGAGCTGATTATACTTATAATATTTCAGACATTCAACACTGAGTAACCTTGTTCACAAAGCCATGCATGGAGTACTTCAAAGTCTACTGATGTGCCAAGTCATTAACTACAAAAACGTGCAACCTTTGGTCAAATTGTACCAAGACTCGGCCATGCCGGTTACAGACTTCAGTGTGAAAACACTGAGTCTGATTCTCAGCGTATTCTTCACAAAATACAACGACCCGAGCGACAAACTGAAGTGTTTCCAATGGTTCATGTCGGCCGAGATCACATGTACGGATATGACTGGTCTACAAGACCTATTTCTGAGACTTATCAGCAACCAGAACGTTGACTTACAAGCCGTATGCAAACCGGCCGCATGCGATGATACATTGCACGAGATACTGTTCAACACAGTAGACAAATGCATACTATTTAGCGAGTTCGAGCTTGACCTGCACCAACCCAAGCTGGTTGCAAATGACTGCGCAAGAAAGTATGAAGTGCATACTGTTGTACAAGCGCAAATACAGAAAGTGCTAGAAGCGACACTGATGAAACAGCGAGAGAACGCGAAGCGCTGTGAAACCAAACTGGTTGAGTACTCGAAGCACATTAGACTTGTTCTGAACTACTTTGATATGCTAATCAAGTATACAGACCAAGACCTGAACGAAATTAAGAAGAGTAAATTGTATAATTTATTGAAAGCGTCATTACGGTATCTACTCGCGTCGCTGACTACATTGTTATCCAAAGGGAAGGAAAGCTCAGATCAAACAGAGTTACTGCATAACGTGCAAGCTATCCTGTCAGCCAGCTACAACCAAGTTCTCAGCACTGATGTCCGCTCGATGATCGAACAAGATTTCTTTATCTGCGTTCATGACGTCATTAACAGAACTGTGGAAAAGGAGGAAGATGATGACATGGAGGTCGATTCGTATCCCGCGGACATGAGACGGAACTGTATCTGCCTTTTAGCCGCATACTGTAAAGAAAATGCTAATTACAGGCAAGAAATTTTAGATTTGATATTGGACCACAAGTTGTACAACTTTCAAAATTTTAGGGATATCGAATGCGCCTTCCAGTGCATGAAGACGTTGATCGATGCAGCAGCTGAAACTTGTCCATTAGGTAAGAAATGTTTTTTGCGAGCTTCATCTCCGCCACCCTAGCTTATTACTCCAATTAGCCAACCTATGTCATGGCTTAATCCTTTATCTACTAGTAATTAAGTTACTATTAAGAGAGCGGCGACCGCGTGAATTTCCCATACAAACGTAATATTTTTTTATTTTTTTTTATTTTATTTATTCTTTGTATCTTAAGTAACATATATGATATCTTAAATAGTACTCATAAACCACTGAGGTTTGTCTGAGCACAGAACATTCGTAGTTGTCAGTACACATAACTAACCTAACACTGCAAATTTATTATTCTAGGTAGGTAGACGTTCGCTTTATTTGATTTGGGCTCAACTAATAAATGCTCATTATAAGTGAAGCGCAGGTGCAGCAACATAATGCACAATCAGGTAGCAGGTGTAAGTATTTCGCATTGTATATCATCTCTGGCCACTTCTTCATGCGGGTAAGGCCGCGAGTGAGCATGTACGTAAGTACGGGAAAGTAATAGAATTTGTGTCTCGCGCAATATACGGTGGCTGGCTGGCTTGACGGCTGCAGTCGTCTCGCTCCCACCTCGGCCTACTAGCAACTTGTTATGTGGGTCCTTCCAATGTGATTATGTGATGCTGCTGATGTTTGAAACGTGTAAAAAATTGGGTTCATTTATTTATTTTGACTATGTGTGTGTGGGTTAGTTTTGTTGTAGATAGTGGTTTTTGATTTTATGTTTGAGGTTTGTGACTGTTATCTTTTCTTTTAAGCAGGGGGGTAGTTCGTTTATAATCCGTGGTAAGATTACTTTATCTGTTCTTTGACCATATGTGTTATTGAATCTGGTGGTTTCCAGTTCTTTGTTAACAACTTTTCTGGTGCAAGTTTTATGTTGAACGGGTTTCGGGAGGTCTTTTCGATGGTATTGCTCCACGATAAGAGCAAATTTTACCATGTTGTGTATTGGTAACACTTGGCAGTGTTTGAACAATATTTCGTAGTTGCCCTTGCAGGTTGATTTGGTATTTTTGTGCACAATTGTTTTTAATATTCTTTGTTGAAGTGTAAATATTTTATTAAGGTTAGTTTTATAGGTTCGACCATAGCTTGTTATGCCGTAGTATATAACTGACTCCGCAAGTGCTGTATAGATATCCATTAATACATTGTAAGGTATTCTATTTTTAATAATATTAAATTTGGCGAGAAGGGCACGGAGTTTGTTACATACTTTATCTACATGAGGGCCCCAGTTGAATCTATCGTCGATGGTGATCCCTAGGTACGTGGCCTGGCTGACCTGATCGATCGCTATGCATTTACTACAGTTGCTATTCCCTATGTGTAGACAGTTATGGCAGTGAGCTATCAGCTTGGCATTCACATCACTGGGATTGTGGCTGGACCTTATGTGCATCATTTGTGTTTTTTGCGCATTGAGTACTAATCCTGCGTCATGTGACCATTTACATAAAGACGTAAAGTCGGTTTGGAGCCTTTGTGCTGCCCTCTTCACATTGGTGTCTGTAGAAATAAGACAGGTGTCGTCTGCGAATTGGTACAGGGAGCAGTGCTGGACCACGTTGATGACATCGTTGACGTATATTAGGTAATGCAACGGGCCCAGCACTGATCCCTGCGCCGTTCCTATCGTGACGTCAACCTCATCGCTGTGTGAGTCACCTACTCTGACCCTGTAGCCACGATTTTGTAGGTAGTCTCTACACCAGTTTAGTAATGGGCCACGAATGCCAGTATTGTCCAGTTTTTCTATGAGTTGTTCATGTCGGAGAGTGTCAAACGCCTTGCTGTAGTCAATAAAGACTAGTAGGACGTGTTGTTTCTTGTCTAAGTAAGAGTTGATCTCATTAGTGAATTTAGAGAGAAGTTGCGTCGTGCTCTTCTGTTTCCTAAATCCGTACTGGGTTTCAGTTAAGATTTGATTAGACTCGTAGTAGCAGTGTAACATACTGGCTATATACTTTTCGAATATTTTATCTAGGATGGGCAAAATTGTTATTGGTCTGTAATTTGCGTAATCATTCTCCTTACCCTTCTTGTAGATTGGCCTGACAATTCCTTGCTTTAAGTCGTTCGGATATCGACCTGTGATAACACTAGTGTTGATTAATTTAGTTATTGCTAAGACCATGTTGTCTCCGGCGTTTTTTATATCAAGAGGTCGAATCCGGTCGTGTCCTGGTGATTTATGTATGTTGATGTTGTTTAATATTTTTTTAATTTTATTGTTTGTAGCCTTTTTGTAGTATATTGACTTGTCAGTTTTGCTTTCGTATACTGATTTCTCTAGCAGCAGTTTGTTACAGTTCGGCACTATATCCGTTACATTTTTTACAAATTCAGTGGCGAAGTTATTTGATATGGCATGGTCATCAATGTTGCTGACACGAAAGGCTTTGATAATTACTTCGTCAACTGACCTTGCCATCCGCCCTGTTATGTTATTTAGTATTTGCCAGAGTTTTCTTGGGTCTGACTTATTTTTGTTGATCTGGGTTTTGTAGTAGTTGTTTCTAGATTTTTCTATGAGTTTATTTGTCTTATTACGTTGTGTATTATATTCTAAATTCAGCAACTTGTTGTTAGGGTCTTTCTTAAATTTTATGAAAAGTTTGTCTCTTAAGGTACATTGTGAAGTTATTCTTTGATTAAGCCATGGGTAGTTATTTTGTTTATTCGTTTTGATTGTTTGAGTATATTTTGCTTTGTCATATGCACGAGTATATCCTAACTTAATTTTGTTGTAAATATCATTCGGACATTCGCACTTATATATTTGGTCCCAATTAATTTTGTTGATTTCTGAATTTAATATTTTAGAGTTGAGTTTTGTTTGTGTTTTGGGAATGGCCTGAGTTGATGAGACACCGATTGTTGCGAGCACTACCATGCGATGGTCCGCCAATACAGTCCCGAGCGCCGCGGAATAAAGGTCCTCTGTGTTATTTCTTACGAATATGTGGTCTATACAAGTTTTAGATACTTTACCGTCTTTTTCCTCTATTCGCGTGTAGTCAGAAATACCGCAGACAAGACCATTTTCCGCCAGTGTGTTTAGATAACGCTCTGTAATTATGTTTTGTAATTTCAGGTCTATATTTATATCCCCAATAAGAATGAAGTTTGGATATTTATCGTATTTGGATAAAGTATGTGATAGTTCGTCTATAAACTTATGCTTGTTTTTGTCTGGTGGCCTATACAGTGAACATAGTATTGCCTCGTATTAATACAAAAATGATTTGAATTTGAGAACTAGTTCAAAGCATTTAGACTGTTAATCGGATTAATACAGTGTTTACGCAGGTTCCTGGTTGTATACCAAGGTTCTTATTCAAATTACTTAAAAATATTTTTAAATCGGTTGAAGAGGAACCCTTGTATACAGACCAGGAACCTGCGTAAACAGCGTATACATCCGATTAACAGTCTAGATACGATAAACTATTTCTCAAATTCAAATCATTTTGTATTACGTTTGTATGGGAAATTCACGCGGTCACCGGTCTCTTAACATCCGATTTCAGAACGTATATTCGGTCTCATGCAAAACATGTGTAAGGACTTGTTTCGAAACACAAAGGCGATCTGTGGGCTACTGAAGATATTGCTGACCATGTTGGACATGCTGTGGTCGCATGCTTCAGCGACCATGCGAGGCAACTGCCTCATCATGGTCACTGGGCTACTGCAGCGGTGCGAGAAGCAATACTACCCGCCACATGTCGCTGCGCTAATATACGAGTGTGTGGCGCGAATCGAACAGTTAAACAGGGACCAGTTGCAAAGGAGTAGCTTTAAAGAGTCTTTGCTCGCGGCGACGAAATGTGACATGCACTCGGTCCGGCTTTACTGCTGCTATCTGATGAAGTACGTGGCTGTGGATTATGAGCCTGCGAACATTGAGACGCATCTGTCGGGGATGTTCGAGTTTTTTCTTATTGATGTAAGTAATTTGGATTAAATGTTTTTTGCGGCCATATTCCAACACTTCTCTCTATTTAAAGATCTTAAACTGATTTTGTACGATTAGGTCAATGATAAAACCGAGCAAATGTTATCCGACGAACTGGCGAACAGGACTCTGACGGTTCTCCACGAGTTTGTTGCGCTGGCGCAGACCAAGAGCACGCTGACCAACAACGTCGTCGCCGCCGCACTGAAGGTCCAGAAAGAAAAATCGCTGGACAAGAATCTAGTCAAGAAAGTATTGAACAAAATCGCGAATTTGATATCGCTCAAAGGAATCGACGAGTATTTGAGCAGGAACATCCTAGCACTATCGCATTCCTGGTTCTCGGCGAATTATAAACTTGCTGACTTACCAGTCTATTTACTAGGCCTCAGCACCACTGCGTTTTTGAAAGCCCATCTGAAGTGGGTTGTGCCTGCTGAGATACTCTGGGCCAAGGAAGGGAAAATTGAAAACAGCGACATCCTGTTTCAAATAACTAATGATACAAACACGGGTGTTGAAGATGTCATCGAGGTGAGCCATTAAATGAGTATGCTTATAAACGGGATTGTTTGGCTTTGGTCAGGGGTTAGCGACGGAGTAGCCAAGTTTAACAAATTAAAAGTCTTGATTTCCCTTCTAGAGCTGCTTCTGCACAATAATCGTACTCTGTCTGCCGTACGTCGTAGCAGAGAAGTACAATCTGCACTACCGGAATCAACCGAAGCAGCTCACGTATAACCAGCGAGCGAAGAACGCGGACACCATGTTCCAACTGACCAGACAGGTGTTGGGGAATGAGAAATGGAGCTACCTGTATGTGGAGAATATGGGCGAGTTGGTACTACTGACTGCGTTGCATCTGGCCGACTGTAAGGACGCGAAGGAAGTGTTCGGATTGCATATCCCTCAGCCGACGGAGTCTTTCTACTACCCCATTGAAGTGTTCAATGCCGTGCTGCGGTACTATGGGGTAAGTCGATGTTATGTATTCTGTAAAACTAAAAGACTGCCTATAAGTTTTACAGAATTCATAACATTCTGTAAAACTTATGGACAGTATTTTATAGGTCTTGGCACATCTTGATGACTATACATCATGAGCAGCTCGAAAATATGTGGCATCATTCCCAAGACACAGGGTTTCCTAGTGTGGGGCCAGAAGCAAGGTATGTGCCTGTATGTAAATGTTTATGTTTGTTTTATCACCCGTTGAGAGTGGATTCGAGTTTTTTGTTGAAAAGCTTTTGCACGTTTACATTTTTATTTATTGAGAGAAAATGGCGTGGAGATATTTATTTTTATTTTTATTTTGTTGTAGGAATTGATTACTGAGGATATCATGCAGTACCTCAGCGAAAACCAACCTATGGTGATCTCGAAAGTAATACTGAAACTCTGGGAGAGCGTTCTACAGAAAACCATCATCGAATACAAAGCTCTCTCCCTCAGCTCTTACCTAAAGTTCATTGAGAACGTACCCATGGGATTTAACTCGGACCACTTTGTATGCAATTTCTCTTGCAGCAGTTTGCTGCATGCCGCAAAGTCGTCTGCAGACAAGCGCGAGCTAAAGCTGTACCTTCGATCGCTGGATATACTCCTGCGTAGATTTCTGCCGCAGAGAGGCGATATCCTCCGCGAGACATTGCCGATGGTTTTGTCCGTCCTGACGATAAAGAAGGACGAGGGTTACGCTGCCGAGTGCAATGACCTGCTGGAGTATTTGGTCTCGAGCGACCAGATCGATGGCATGGACATTCTCTCGCAAACAAGCAACAGGTTGAGCTGTACCTCAATGAAGGAGTTCAAGGAAACACTGACCACTTTTATGGCCACTTTGAAATGCCCAAGGTATGAACGAAAAACGAAAAATGCTTTGTAAGATTGGTTCGGGTAGCGCTGAAATTCTACAGAAATCTGTTTGCTTCATTTACCCAATTGATTAACGAAACGAAATTGACTACAATTTCGCTCTGTATCCATGTCTTTCACATGACCTAACCTGATATTAATTTATCATATTTCCTTCCAGTTTCGAAGTGGTATGTAATTTTAAAAAGACCTTGAAAGCTAACAAACCGCTGATCAACAAGTTATGTAAAGATCTAAACTTGAAAGGCTTCTCTGAAGATTGCAAGACAAGTTTGCTACATCAGGCTATCAACATCCTGAATAATATCTTGGTATCCGAGTCGGACAACAAGGTAATTGACATCCCAAGGTTTTCATAATGTTCGTATACGCTGATATCTTATCTAAACTACAGAATCATCAACCCCTGATCATAGAAAAATGCTGTGGTGTCCATGAGAATGCAACCCAGATCAGGCCGACCATCTAATACTGCTTTACTTTCTTCTTGTTCTTGTTGTCCTCTAAATCTTGAGGAGCACAGGGCCTTAACAGACTTCCACTTCTGTCGGTCATCATTAGCTAGGTACTCGTGCAATTTGGGTATTTTGGGGACGCTGGACGGTTGCGTACTTATCGGCCTCATCTATTTCTGGCCAGCTAGTTTCGATTGACTTGTATTCGACGGCAACTGTCCGCCTCCAGGGACATTTTAATTCTGCTTTTGATCAGCCACCGTTATTGCCCTTCACCAAGAAACATTTATTCCAGACGATTCTAGAAGCCTGCGACTGCCTCTCCACAATCGGCACGTATGACCTAAAGACCCTGGTGATGATCGCACCGCCGGACTCCCGCCACGTGACCGGCATGAAACCGTCGCAGTACTTCGCCATCGTGGTACTGAAATGCCTCTCGCAACTTCTGACCGATGAGAACCCGGTAGTGGCCAGTAAGGTGATGGTGACGTTGGCGCGGCTCTTGAAATACCAGGAGGGAAAGATTGCTTTTGGTGAGCATAATTTCTGTAGTACTGGCTAGTCAATACTGCATCATTCCAAGATATTGCTACAGGTCTGCTGAGGTCTTTTGAGGGGCAAATTGACCGAAACGGTAAAGCCTATATTAAAACTCGGGTCAACTTGCAAATCTGACAAGTTATTTACTGCAGCTTCTTCGTCATCATTCCTCTTTTTCTCCAGACCCTATCCCTGTCTTCACATCCTTATCCTCCAATTAAAGGAAAACAAAACGAAAACCGTATGTTTGTTGTTCATTCAGAAAACAAAATGCTATGTGTGAGGAACCCTGTGCGCGAGACACTCGCATGTGGCTTGTTTTACCTGTAACACAGCAGGTACATTTTTATTACACAGATCTAGGAGAAGTGGACCAGCAGATACTCCGGCAATTTCTGCCCGCAAACAGCAACTTTGTGCATGCGAAGTTTCAGCTGAACCCGGCGAAGTTTGAAGCATACGCGAACTCGGAGCTCTGGATACCAGCGGAATCGGAAGACCACGAGAAGTGGATAGCGAGGCTGACAACGTTGCTGCTGGATGTTCTTGCGTCGGGAGACAACTACCTTTCGAGTTTAGGCGTCGTTTGCAAGTCTAAGGTAAAAGAGTACATAAAATACAATTTAAGTGCAAGTGATAATGACTATCTGAGTAGCGCTTGTGCCCCTCAGTGGGGACATTCATGGGGTACATTTACTTTACATGATAATAGTACTTTGAAAAAATCAGTGACCATTGTAGGACAGGGTATCTGAAATAACATGTAGTATGTGATGTTTGATTCTGATTGTTGCCACAAATTAATGGGTTGTGTTACATTCTTCCAGCCTAGTCTGTGCCGCAGCATACTACCGTCTCTGATCGGCGTCGCTCTCCACGTGTGCGAGGAAGACCACGTGACTGTGTTCGCTGATCAGATCAACAGCCTACTGAACTACTTCTGGGACATGACCTACCAGGAGTCGGGCTCGTACAGCGCAGACAGTCTGTCGCGGAAGACGAATGAGCTCGGACACGAGCACAAGCTGATCATACAAGACTTGCTCAACGTTGTGAACTTCGTACGGTTGCAACGGAGCCATTATATCAAACAGTGAGACATAATAATAATTGCACTACATTTGTCATCCCAATTTAAAGTACAGTTTAACCTGTTATCATTAATTTCCAGCTACGAAGAGAACGAATCTCTAAACTACTTACGTCTAGAGTACGACAAGGTTGCGTGGGCAGCCGCGATCTCGGACAACAGCCTCGCAGCGCTCTACTACGGGGAACTGTGTGCGAGCGCGCGCAACGGTGGCGCCCCGCCGCGAGCGCCCGAGCTCACGGCGGACTTGCCGGGGGGAGAGCAGATACAGAGCATCTTCAGAAAGGTCAGTGCTCACTTTAGCCCTTCTTGAGTAAGATACTTAAGTTACAATCAACAGTGCAGGAGGCTGGATAGATACATAGGCTGCTGAACTTGGTTTGTGACCCTTAATTTAATTTCTATCCCGCCCAGTGCTTCACATCGATCGGCGAGCTAGACGCCATTGACGGCTGCGGCAGCGGCCACCTCACCAGCGAAGAAGAAAAGCGACGACATCTAATGAACACGCGTCAATATTCCGATGCTCTACTAGAACACGATATAGCGATGTCTTCAGGCAGTGAAGCGCAAAGTGACGCGACTCTGCAATGCGGGGTGGTGAGGTCGCTGCATAAGTCGGGAATGCACCATCTAGCGCTGCAGTATATCAAGTCACTGCCGGAGAATGACAAGCTTGACGATGTCAAGTATGAGTGCCTGTCCTTCTTAGGTAAGAAAGTATTCCGTATTCTTATCATAGGTACAGGGGATATCACATAACGATTTTCACGTTTCAGATCAGCTTTTAACTTTGCTCTTTTGCAGGAGACTGGAGCGTTTTCGTAGACACAAACGAGACGGAAAACAAACTAAAAACTCCAAACGTCGATATCCATTCCGTTCTAAAAGAATTTCGCTACGCCTGCCTGAAGGACTGCCTTACCACCGCCGGGACTGCCCACGGGTTTGAGGAGAAACTCATAGTACCACTCGGCAAAGCGAAGCTAGCGGTTTCCAAGCTGTGCCAAAAGTTGAACATGGATAACTGTCAGAGTGTTTACACAGCGGTTTCGCAACTGCAGATGTTCAGTGATATTGAGGAATACTTCTCAGTGCGAAGTGGCAAGCTGCCGCTATGCCAGCTGCTGCATAGGTGGCAAGTGGAAACGTTGGCCCCGTTCCATGACTTCAGGCACACAGAAGCGCTGATATCGCAACGTAGTCTAATTTTGGAACATGCCGCCAAACAGAATTGCAGCTCGTTGAATGACATCGTAAAATTGCAGTTGAATTATGCAGGTAACTTTTCTTTTGTCAGATGATACTGAGTCGCATATTTCAGTCACCGTGACTTTCTTTTGCCCGAAAATTGCGTGTAAGATTAATTGTTGCAGCAGAGTGGCAACAGTAATAGGTATACATTTTATGAAAACATGAACTCTCTACCTTTTACTGTTTAGGAGATACAACCCACTAACGGACGGACAGACAGACAGAGAGCAGAGGCTTAAGTAATACAATACAGTCCCGTTTGTCACCCTTCTGGTACGGAGCCCTAAAACGTGTGTCTTCATTTCCAGAATTAGCTTTATCAAACCAGAGGATCCCGCTATCGCAGCGGCTGTTGGCAATGGCAAAAAAGGGACAAGTGACAGGAGAACTGTCGATGGTCGAGGGGCAGATATCTTGGGCTAAGGGACATAAGGACATCTCTCTGTCCCTCATCCGCGACGTAATGTACACCGATACCACCGAAGTCACGTTGTCTGCGGCAGCGCTGAGGTGACTGCGTTATAATATTATGTTTTTAGTTCTTAACGCTTCATGACAATGACACAACAATAACAAGATATACCGATAATTTGATCAATAATGAATAAAATACGAAGACTGACATTTAATTATAACGCAACATAGCAACATCGAGCCTTTTCCCATACGGGCTGGCAGAGGTACAATGTGGCCTGTCAAGTCAAAATAGATACTTTTTCTGTCAAGTCAAAACGGAACTTTCGTTCCTGAGTTCTATGAAATAGTAACAGAATGACGTCATGTAAAAGTGCCATCACATGCTGTCTTTTTTTGCACAAAATCGACTTTATAAAATATACGTATATCTGCTGGAAATATACAATTCTGAGAATGTCAAGCCATTTTGTACATAATGCTTCAACTTAAGACTTGTTCCTAGATTTATTGGATGACCTTGGCCACTAGCCTATTGTTTGTACCCAACAAGAATCATTATATTATTGGCTTATTTTAATCAATAATTGTTACTCCCAGGCAATACGGCTTGTGGATGGCCGAGTCGAAGTGCGAGAGTGCCAGGGACATCATCGACAAGTACCTGCAGCGCAGCCTGGAGGTGCTGGGCGGGCGAGGCGGCGCCGGCGCCGGCATCCGGCTGAAGCTCTACTATGACATCGCCAAGTTTGCTGATGCCGAATACAAACAGGTCCGCCCCTCTTTTCACATTTTCCCGTATGTCTTCTTATACCGATCAATTTCTTAATTAATGGCGGCCTAAAACTTTCGACGATATCACGTATTTAGTAGATTTCACTGTATTTGTGTAAATATTAGTGTTCATTTTCAGGGTTCCGTACCCGAAGGGTGCGAAACGGGACCCTATTACTGAGACTTCGCTGTCCGTCTGTCCGTCCGTCCGTCCGTCTGTCACCAGGCTGTATCTCATGAACCGTGGTAGCTAGACAGTTGAAATTTTCACAGATGATGTATTTCTGTTGCCGCTATAACAACAAATACTAAAAATCAAATGAAATTTAATATTAAGGGGGGCTCCCATACAACAAACGTGATTTTTTTGCTCATTTTTGCTCGATATTGATAATGGTAGCAGGTAGACGCTTAAAATGTTCACAATATATTGAGTATATTATTTACTTAAAAAATAAATAATTAAATTAAAATTAAATTAATATTTAGGGGTGCTCCCATACATTTTTTTTGCGGTTTTTTATAGATAATGCCACGGAACCCTTCGTGCGCGAGTCCGACTCGCACTTGGCCGGTAATTTGCTCGTTGCCACTAACTAAGAAGAATGTGAAGGACTGTAGGTTCCAAGTACCTATTTCTTTTGAACGTGAGCAACTGCGTCCCCGTCTCTTATTCTGTAATATCATGCATAACCTAAATTATACCATGGATCAGACATGACATATTACAGATTACGTAAATATTTCAGGTGGTTACGTATATGAAGTCGCCGATATTTGAGAATAAGGTCAAATGTATGGAGAGTATGAAAGATGCGGCCAGCTCGCTGCGAAGCACACAGAATAAAGCATTATCTAGGTATGTATCACAATACCATCGTAACGAAGACATGGCTCAATTAGTAGGCTTTTCTTGTTAAAAATATGTATTTGAAATTACATTCACATATTGACATTATTATAGAGAATTATATTTTTACAGAGATGAGATCCACGAACTGAATAAAGCTATCGTAACAAACGAGAAGATGAGTAACTTGGACGAGGCGGAAATAACCAGCACTATGGCGGAGAAGAAGAGATTTTTAGATCTTGCTATGAGGTAAACATACTTTTAATAGAGATCTACCTTGATAGACTTAGGTTTAGGACAAAACATAACATTGCGTCACGCCTTTTCACACACTGGGCAGAGGCACAACTGTGCCCACTTTTAGCCAGTTATACAAGACCAGTTAGCTTATCCTTATACATAACCATTTTCTTTAGGTCCATAATAACCAATTCCCGTTCAGAGTAGCTTCAGAATGAAAACTTCCCAATTTCCAATTCCCGGCAGAATATCAGCGTTGCAGGATCTCCTGTAGGTCCTGTAACACATGCTGAGTCGGGGCCGTTTCGCTGTTGCGATGCACACTACATGGTATTCGTTCTGCCCATTCCTATTTTGCTATTGCTATGTTTGTCTTCATGCGTATATTTTATTACCTACTTGTTTCTTCTGTGTCTTGTGTATTGTGACAGATGAATAAATGTACTTTCTATTCTATTCTACTTTCTAATTTGACTAATTCTCTTGTTGGCCACTTCCCGATCCGACCACGAACGCGAGCACTTGCTATACTTCCCC